>JAJIBD010009451.1:0-5000 GCA_021461705.1 Cryptotis parvus | reverse complement strand
TTATATTGTTTCCAGTCTAGGCTATTATAATTGTGAAGCAAATGTACAGAGGTGTGCATATATCTTTTTATTTATTCTATTAAAGAATCATGATTAACAAAGAAATGGACAGTTGAATTTTAGGCAAATAGTGTTCAAGAATTTTTGAATCATTCATTGTCATAGTGTTCTTTGAAGTGAAGATCTTGCAATGGAATTACTGAATGATATACTTCTATCTTTATAGAATCACTGAATTATATGATAATGCTATTTTTAAGACACTCTATATTGTTATCTATAAAAAGTTGAGCTAGTCTACATTTCCACCAACATTAAATGATTGTCTCCTGTACACCATATCCATCTCAGAAGAATTTGTATTTAACTTTTCATTTATAGGTGATTCTCATTGGAGTGAGAATCTCATTACAGTGAGATTCTCATTAAGGTGTTGATTTGCAATTCCCTGATAATCAGTAATGTGATAAGAACCTTTCCATGTGCCGTAAACATATGCATATTTCCCCATTTTAGTTCGTGTTTTTGTGCTACAGGCGGTATGTCTGGCTCTGTGTTTAAGGATCACTCCCAGTGGGGTTTGGACCACATGGATTGAGCCATTGAGTGCCAGAGATAGAGCCCGAGTTCAGTCCCCCGGCATCCCATGTGTTCCTCCAAGCATCTCTGGGAGCAAATTCCTGAGAGCAGAGTCAGAAGTAACCCCTGAGCATCGCCAGGTGTGACCTAAAAAGGAAAAAAAAAAGGTGAAGTCTTACTTTTTGCTACAAGATGAATGGAACTGGAGGTAGCAACAATAAGCAAAAGAAATCAAAAGAATAAAGAGATTTTTAGATGATCTCATTCATAGGTAGCATATAAAGAAACAAAGCCAAGGAACAGACAACGTTCAATAAAAAACAAACCCTTAGACTCTGACTAGAGAATCGAGTTTGCCTAATGGGGGTAGAACAAAAGGAAGAGTCCTGTGCTCTGAGATATTAATGCTCTGGTGTTGGAGCATAATGGGCATAACATTCTATTCTTAAACCGTGAATTTTTATAGTCATTAAATTAATGTAACCCCATTATATTCAAAATCAAATCATGCCTTCTGAAGTAAAATGAATTTTAATTAAAGATATACTAAGTGGAATAATGAGGAGGCAAATGAAAATTACTGAGTGAAAATATGGTGGTTACAGTAGGGAAGGAGAAGTGCGTGTGGGAGGAATAAGTGGAGGGGTCTTGTTGGTGGGTGGATGGCACTGAAACATTGGCGGTGGGAGAAGTGGCAATTAAGCATTTATAAAATAAGAAAGTTAGACCTCAGAAATCCCATAATATTGCAACACAATGACAAGGCAATGAAAGACTTTTAGATGAAAATATTGCCTATGGAATAGTTCAAGCTAAAGCTATTAAAAAATCCAATTATGTTCCTCTATGAATCTATATGAAAAAGAGGGTGAAAAGCCTATTAAATAATAATCCAGCCCAGGTATGCTGATCCAGAGACTCACAGACATGGGGCAGAGCTGCTACTTGCTCTCCCCTGTGCCCAGCCGCTCACAAGGTGCCCGGGAGGGATGGCGGATTCTAGCCCTGGCCCGCCATCCCAGCAGAGCCTCGCAATAAGCTAGACGACCCACCCACTCCATGAGGGCCGCCATTTTCCACGTCCAGACTTCCCTCTCATCTGAACTCCACGCAGCAAATGAGCCTATCACAGCACGGCTCATGTGGCCACTTGCGGCGCGTGGTTCATCAATAAATGCTGTATTTAGAAGTGACTACAAGAGAATGCCCACCAGCACAGCAAGCCTGATAAGCTACCCATGTCGTATTTGATATTCCAAATGCCAGTAACAATTATATTAGATCATTCCCATGGCCTAATATAATGGTTGTCATTCCCATGACCTAATATAATGGTTTGAGGCTCTTTATGTTCCTGGAGCAAGCAGATGCCCTTGGGCTCTACCAGCATGAGACAGGACATATGGAGATGTTACTGGAGCCCGCTCAAGCAAATCGATGATGAACAGGAAGATAGTGATAGTGAATAAGACTGATTATAATATTAGCACTGGTGAAATCATGAATATCTGGGTTGCATTTACATTATCAAATACAGAACAAAACAAAAATAGAACAAAGGAGGGCAGAGCGATAGTACAGCAGGTAGGACATTTGCCTTTCACATGACTGACCCAGGTTTGATCCCTGGCATCCCATATGGTCCCCCAAGCACCACTAGGAGTAATTCCTGAGCGAAGAGCCAGGAGTAACCCCCCGAGCATTTCGGCTGTAACCCCAAATGCAAAAAATAAATAAATAAATAAATAAGCAAAAGTTAAAAAAATTAAAAAAAAAAAAACAAAGGATTGGAGAAGTAGCAAGGACCTAGGCACTTGCCTGGCTTACGACTTGACCCTTGGTTCCCTCCCTGGTATGCCTATTGTCTCCTGAGTAACCAGGAGTGACTCCTGAGCACAGAACTAGGAGGAAAATGCCTTGAGCACTATCAGGTACAGCCTAAACGCTCCACCCCAAAATTTTTAAAATATAAGATAAACATCTTATATAGAAAGAAAATTATTAATTAAATTAAATATTTGAATAGGACAGTACATAGACATTTTATAATGCTATTTCAAAAGCATGAAACTATAACAAAAGCAATAATAAATTCAAATATGATATGAACCTAATTGTAATCTAATTATGAATATGGTCATTTAGAAATTATACTTATGATAATATTATCAAAAATAAAATCCTTTGCATTTACTAAGCATTGCCAAGCACTGTGCAAGATCATTGCAATCCTATTAATTAACTACTGACTTTATTAGTCTATGTTAACTCTATTATCAACTTAATTTTGCTGATTAAGTAATTGAGGCACAGAGAGATTAAGTAAAAAGGATCAAGGTCATATAGACGATAGGTAATTTTGTCAGATTTCAACTTTGTTAAATTGAACCCAAGTTGAATTCTTTGATTGAATTCAACATTCAGGGCCGGATTTCATAATCAACACACACACATAGCAAAAAGAGAATTTAAGCCAGTCAACCATTTACCAACGCAACAATCTGGCTTGCCTCATACAGTCCTGACTTTATGTTTGTTGTCCTGACAGGACGATTTATAGTTCTACTTTCCATAACCCAAACTGTCCATCTATAATCATAAATACTATAATCATCCTGCTTGGAGAGTTCATCTTTTTTTTCTGTTTTTTGTGTCCCCCCACCCCCGGTGATGCTCAGGGGTTACTTCTGGATCTGCACTCAGGAATTACTCCTGGTGGTGCTCAGGGAACCTTATGGAATTCTGGGGATTGAACCGGGGTCAGCTGCATGCAAGCACCCTGTACTATTGCTCCATCCCCTGAGAGTTCATCTCATATCCATGTTTTAAATTTCTTTGAGGGTCAAGTTGGAACTTGATTCAACTAGGTCATGAGGGGGACTGTGGCAGTTTTTAGAAAATGGAATCAACTGGGGAAAATACCTCCATTGTTTGCTCCATCCTCACTCTAGAGAATAATTAAAGATAATGGTGCCTCTCTGTTAATTGCCTCTTCTAGCTATCCTCACAAAGGACCCTATATTTAAAAGAATCTTTAGCTGGAATCACCTCTTCCAAATAGGATATGGGTAGTAGAGTCATGTCCAAAAAATCTCAGAGCCCAGGGGATGCAAATGCCTCCATCCTGAATGCTCAAATTTATATTCGTGTGCTCTAACTGTGGAAAGAATTCTGTGCAGTTATGGGCATTCAGCGTAATTAAGGTTCAGGTCCAGAGGAAGGCAGCTGTGACAAAAGCGTCTCCACAATTTTGCCAGAACGCATCTGTCTGAGTATCGACAAGAAGATTCAGGTGGGTAAAATCACCACAGGACAGTCTTCCTTACTTTCTTTTCCTTTTGGTTTTCTTTTGCATCTCTGTTCTGTACACTCAGTCCAGAAACCTGGTGCCTTCAATTTAATTGCTATTTTTCTTATGTTTTTTGTAAATGTTTCCACAAATAACCATATTCTCTTTCTCCCATCCTTATGAGGTTATTTTAATATGTGTTTGCATTTCTTTATTGCATATGTTCAAATAACCCAAATATAACAGGAATGACGGTATCTGAGATAAAGTTAAAAAATGTATCATGGAATTTCTGGCACTAGCAAGTAGGTGGAGAGAGAAATTGACTGCATAGAAGTTTGATGTGGGAAAAAAAAAAGTTTTAACTTTTTTATCACCTAATAATCCCAGTTTTTCCCTAAAGAAGTTTTGGTTGAAATTATAAGATGTAAAAGATTTGGGGTTAATAAGATATTTAAGATACAATTGATATTTTTACTCATTATAACAACTACCATTTTTGAGAGCTTATTATGACTTACTCTGTTGCACACACATACTTAAATAGTCTTTAGCAAAAAAACCCTACAAAGTGATCATCATCCCTTTTTTCACAAATCAAGAAATGGAAATAGATGAGATGGAATGATCTGCCAAAATCATAAAATTAGTAAATGATGGAGCTAAATATATTATTTCTCAGTAATTAACTCATTATCCCATTTATTGTCATCAAAGATCACTGAAACTTTGGATTCATCTGAAATAGAGTAGTAGAGAGAGGTATTATAATTTAATTTTATTTTTATGATATTACTTTTTGCATAAATATATAACTTTCACAGCTTTTTGAAAATATTAAAAATTGTCCTCAGAGGCTATTTTCATAGGCCTGAGAGATGATAATCATAATAGTTGATGTACTGGGTGTCTTACTTAAGTTAAAATTGATAAAGCAACAATGTGACCTTTCTACCAAACCTATTCATATGCTTATATTTTAAAAGAATATTCAAATTTTAAATAACTATATGTAATGAAATCATGCCAGCCTAATCATTAGGAATGCACAGAGGAAAGAGTGTTAGGCCGTTGCTCCATACAGACTTTCCAGAAACTGAGATGTAGATAAAGGGAAGTTTATTAGCTCAGC
>JAJIBD010009450.1:37500-71042 GCA_021461705.1 Cryptotis parvus | reverse complement strand
CAAGTACCTCGGATACAGCATAACCAAGGATTTAAGATACCCATACAAAGAAAACTACAAAACACTACTTCAAGAAGTAAAAGAGGTCATGAAGAAATGGAGAGACATCCCCTGCTCATGGATTGGGAGAATTAACATCACTGTAAGGCTACCCATAACATTTTTTAAAAGAAACTGATAAAACACTCCTAAATTTATTTGGAACAATAAACCCTCATGAATATCTAAAGCAATTCTTGGAATACAAAGAAGATGGGGAGCATCAACTTTCCCAACTTCAAACTGTACTACAGAGCGGTAGCAATCAAAACATCATGGTATTGGAATAAAGACAGACCTGCAAGAGCAAAGGAGATCTAATTAAACATGCTGACACACAGTGTCAAATATATGATGACTTACATTTTGATAAGGGAGCAAGAAATATGAAGTAGATCAAGGTAAACGTCTTCAACAAGTGGTGCTGGAAAAATTGAATGGCTATATGTAAATAATGAACTTAGATTTCTACCTAACACCATGCACAAAAGTCAGATAAAAATGGATTAAAGACATCAACATCATACCTGAATGCATAAGATGCACTGAATAAAACATTGGCAAAACCCTCCACAAGATTGAGTTAAAAAACATTTTCTAAGATGAAACACTGCTGATGAAGTGGAAGAAAAAATAAACAAATGAAACTATATTAAACTAAGAATCTTCTGCACCTCCAAATAAAAACTGACCAAGATACCAATAGAGTCCTTGGAATGGGAAAACTATTAACCAAATACCATCTGTTAAGGGGTTAATAACAAAGAATATTTGAGCCGGTGATAGAACTTTACAAGAAAATAACATCCAACCCCCAAAAAATCTGGGGAGAAATAAAGAAACTTCCTCAAAGTAGAAATTTGAATGACAAAAAAGGCACTTGAAAAAGTTCATCATTGAATCATCAGGGACATGAAAATCAAAACAAAGAAATATAGCACACCACAGAGTCTGGCACACATGCAAAGAGAAAAGAACAACCAGTATTGGCAGCCCAGGTGCAGGAAGAAAGGGACTCTCATTCATTGCAGCTGGTAATGGCAATTGGTCTAGTCTTCTTAGAAATCAATATGGGCATTGCTCACAAAGTTCGAATTTGAGCACCCATTTGATCCAGCAATACCAGTTCTGAGAATATACCCTGGGGGCCAAAATCTCATAGTGGAAACAGCATCTGCAATTCTAAGTTCAATGTGGCACTATTCACAATAGTCAGAATATGAGAGCAGCCTGAGTGCAGAGAAAAGATTACAGGGTAAAGAAATCATCTACATCTATGCAATGGAATACTATGCACCTATATATAAAAGTGAGGTAACAAAAGTTTCCTATAAATGAGTGGACATGGAGAGTATCAAGCTTAATGAAATGAGTCAGGACAGATTTTGAATGACTGCATCGATTTTTTGGTATATAAAATAGTAGAAACTAAAACTTAGACCAGGGAAAACAAGGTCAGGAGGACAAGGCTATGGTTGGGATCTACTACAATTTTGTGTGTGGGGGTGAAAGGTAGATAAGTTAAAGTAGGAATCAGTATGACAGTAACAGTTAGAAACGGTCACAATGGAATAGAACTGAGTGTTGAAAGCAGGTGAAAGGGTATGTATAATAACACTCATGTCTGTAATGCAAACCACAGTACACAAAAGGAGAAACACACAGTAACAGAAAGAGAGAAAAAGAGATAAAGAGAGAGAGAGAGAGAGAGAGAGAGAGAGGAACAGCAGACAGAAGTGTCTGCCAGAGGCAGATTGAGAGCATGAGGGAAACTGCGGGCATTGATTCTGGGAAACATAAACTGGTGAAGGTGTGGGTGTTGGAACGTTGTATGAATGAGATCAGTCATGATAAGCTTTGTAATGTCTATCCACTGTGATTCAATACAAATTTTAAAAAAATTAAATAAAAATCCCATTGAAAGTAACAGAAGAGGATTTCAGGAAACAGAAAATCATTTCGTATCCATTAATGGGGAGTATTAACATGGTCAAAATGACCATCTACCAAAATCATATGTTCAAAATCCCATCAAAATTCCAATAACGTTTTTCAAGGACATAGGATATATTATACTAAAATTTGTATAAAATAATATAACTCCATAAAAAGAAAGTGTTATTTAGGAAAACGTTTGTGGGGAGAAGATTTCATTTCCTTGATTTAAGTTATTCTATAACAATATGATAAAACTTCATGGATAAACACAGAACCTCAGATTATTTAGATAGAATTTAGAGTCCAGAGTTAATCCTTAGATGGACAATTGACAGTACTTAAACTTATGAAATAAATGCCAACATTTTAGAATAGGAATTTGTCCCTTAATGGTAAAATACATTTTTTTCTAAAAACAGTAAAAGATCATTATGAAATTATAGAATTATGCCACAAGCATACTGCTCTAATAATATTCCTATTTACCTTTGATTTCATAATAATTTTAACTCTATAATATGGAAATATCAAATACATATTTAAACATTCCACATTTGAACAAAATTAGGTATTTTGATAATTTTTTTTATTTTTCGTCAAATTTTATTACCATTTTATTTTTTTTTTTTCTTACTGTTCTTTTTAATTTTTTATTTTTAAAATTACAAAAATATTTTGATAATTTTAAGTTTTTGTTTTGTTTAGGGGCTACAACAAGTCATGGAGGCTTATTCTGTGACTATGTTCAGGGATCACTCCTAACAGGACTCATGGGACCATATGTGGTGCTGGGGATTGAACCCAGTTGGCTGTATGTAAGGCAAGCTCCCAACCAACTGTATTATCTCTCTTGCCATAAGACTGTTTATAGTTGAACAAATGTTATGCTCACCCTCTTATAGTGCTAGTCAGAACAAATTCTATCAATAACAGAGTGAAAAATACTGCTGTTACACATAAATCTGATTTTTCTATTTCAAAATGTACAGAAACAATAAGTAGTGTTCTAATAATAGTATGCTGTAAATATAGGAGTAGAAGGTCATCTAGTCTTTTAAAAATACTAGACTATAAAAGACTAATCTTTTATTGAAGAATTTAGACTTTCTCATTCTCTCATTTCTGATAAATCCTTTGGTAATACCAATCTCCATCACATAAAGTATTTTTAGACAAATATAAATTGTACAGCCATTGCTTCTATAACTTTTAGAATTATTTCAAGTTTAGTTTTAGACATTTGTTATAAAGAAAATCTCACTTTTTTGTTTTCTAATTCACAAAAAGTCACTTTATACTGTATTTTAATATATTGAAGTAGCATTATATCTTTAAAAATGGATGTTTTAATTAAAAAATCTTCATTACTAAAACATGTTATCCATCATGTGAGCCTTTGGTAATTAATAATCTTTCTGGTGGCAATAGGTTTTTGCCTCAAAACTAATTACTGCCAATTTTCACTATGAAACTGCTCAAGATTAAGGTGACTGACAAATTCTTAAACTAAGACAACAGTGAAGTTTGCCACATCAATAGATTATTCCTCCTTTTTGTAGAAATCTCTCTATAGCATTTAATACTTTTTGATAGAATTTCCTTCATAATTAACATCAATTCTTTCAAATCTGCCACTAATTTATCATTGAAGTTTATATCATGTGTAGGTCCTTTATTGTCATTTCAACAGTGTTGAAAGGATATTTGGTGGGGGTAGGCTTCATTGCCATAGCTATTTTTGCTCTGTACGAATCAACATCTTTGTTGAAAATTTTTCGATGAGATTACAACTGAAGGGATCCAAGGCTAATTTTAGTTAGTGCTACTTCTGTGTGACCCCAAAAAGCAAAATAAACAAGCAAACAAACAAATAAAAATAGTGCTACTCCTAACACATCTACAATTCATTTCTCAACTGGTCTTAAATCTCTTGATGTTATACAAGCAGGTAAAAATTAACTTCTCCAAACCCCTGAGTATATTTATAATTTTGAAGGGGCTTCATCCAGCCCAGGGTTATCTTTTGGCTTTGTGTTCAGGGGATGTCTCCTGGTGGCACTAAGGTCACCATATGTGGTGCTGGGGATCAAACAGACAGGTCTGCATGCAGAGCAAGTGCCTTAATCCCTGTACCATCTTTCCAACCCAAGATACTAAGTTTTGAGCTCTCTTTTTATTTTTATTGTTCTTGAGATGATCTTGAATGGATAATTATTTCCAGGAGGTTGATTATTTCAATTTAAGGTAACCAGATCTATCAGGGGATGCATTATCTATGTAGCTATAGCATTACCTTTTAAAAAATGAAATAGTTCAATGTTTAAGTTGAAAATCAAATTACTCTTTGACCTACATGTGTTACAATAGATATTTTGTGTGCATGTTTGAAAATATCTTTTATTACACATCTCCATTGCAACTTTTGTGTGTGATGTACAAGAGTACGTTTTTTGAGGAATAATTTTTGAGAAAAAAATTTTGAGGAATAACTTCTCTGGGCATGATTAAAAATTGCAAATAATTATAAAAAGTTATTATACTACATAGTAAATATTTGAACAGTAGAACAGTCCTGCTGGTTTTCCATTGGGAGGGCACCTTGCATTCAGACAGGTAGCATGTGAAGAGCCAAGCCAGTGTATTAATGAGTACTGACTGACAGCAATTTCTTCAGGTGTTCAGGTCTGACTTCTGGTGTTCGGGTCAGACAATTCTACTGCTCAAGAAGGGAGACATTCACGACATTGGCAACAATCGCCTCTTCTGCCTGTTGCCCGTCATCTACAAGCTGTTCACTTGAGTCATCCTGAACAGGATTGGCAGACCATTAGATGAAGGACAACCATGCGGGAGCAAGCTGGCTTCCGAAAATGATTCAGCACAATCGACCATATCCAAACGGTAACCAAGCTCATTGAAGTTTGTAGGGAGGTCAAGATGCCACTCTGTCTCACATTCATTGATTTAAAGAAAGCCTTTAACTCTGTTGAGACCGCAACGGTCATCGAAGCCCTAGCCAAAAAGGGCATTCAAACCCAATACATCAAGATCCTTCATGAGCTGTATTGCGGTTTCACCACCAGGATCTCCGCCATTTGAATCCGTAATACAGCTCACAAAGAATCTTAATGTATTGGGTTTGAACAACCTGTTTGTCTTGGTTTTCGATCTGCTTCCAGTCTCCACAGAATCAAAGGCTTTCTTTCTTTTCTTCTTTCTTTCTTTCTTTCTTTCTTTCTTTTCTTTCTTTCTTTCTTTCTTTCTTCTTTCCTTTTTTCTTTCTTTCTTTTTCTTTCTTTCTTTCTTTCTTTCTTTCTCTTTTCTTTCTTTCTTTCTTTCTTTTCTTTCTTTCTTTCTTTCTTTCTTTCTTTCTTTCTTTCTTTCCTTTCTTTCTTTCTTTCTTTCTTTCTTTCTTTCTTTCTTTCTTTCTTTCTTTCTTTTCTTTCTTTCTTTTTCTTTCTTTGTTTCTTCTTCTCCTCCTTCTCCTCCTCCTTCTCCTTATCCTTCTTCTCCTTCTCCTCCTCCTCCTCCTTCTTCTCCTTCTCCTCCTTCTCCTCCTCCCTCCTCCTTTCTCTCCTTCTCCTTCTCCTCCTCCTCCTCCTCCTCTACTTCTTCTTATCCTTCTCCTTCTCCTTCTTCTTCCTCCTCCTTCTCCTCCTCCTTCTTCTCATTCTCCTCCTCCTCCTCCTTCTCCTCCTCCTCCTGCTCCTGCTCCTCCTCCTCCTTCTTCTTCTTCTTCTCCTCTCCTCCTCCTCCTTCTTCTTTGTTTTCTTCTTCTCCTTCTTCTTCTTCTTCTCTCCCCTTCATCATCTCCTCCTCCTCCTCCTCCTCCTCTTCTTTTTTTCTTCGTCTTCATCTTAGTCTTCCTCCTCCTCCTTCTTTTTCTTCTTTTTCTTCTTCTTCTTATTCTTATTCTCTTTCCTCTTCTCTTCTTCCTCTTCTCCTCCTCTTCTCCCACCATCTGCTCCTCCTATTATCTCCTTTCTCTTATACATTGTGGCTTGCAATATGTTCATTTATGTACATTGTGGGGTTCTCATTTTGTGGAACTATAAAGCTCTTTGAATAATAAAAAGAATTATGAGATAAATATGTGTGGATTATGTTCTGTGACTTTAGAATACAATATAAAACTATAATTATTAAAACTGCATGGTGCTAGAACAAACCATATTGTCCAATAAATGGCGTATGGTTGAAATTCTTAAGGTAAACTGTAAGTTGTATGATATACTGACAGAGGGACCTTTAACAGAGGGTCTTTTGATCAAGTGTAATTTTTATTTATCAAGAAATTACAATAGGCTATGAATAATGTTTCTCACCAACACATTGTCAAAACAGAAAGTTTATGTTTCTCTGCTCAATTAATAAAATCATGCTCTTTGAAATGTTTATAAATAAATTTTAAGTAGAATCTCCATTTGTAATGAAGCCATTATGAAAACTTTTTGGTTAAAAATTGTATACTTATAAAACATGTGATAGAAAAAGTTGGGTTACCCTAGAGCTAATTATAATATGTACAAGATAATCTGTTTTAACTTTCTCTTTTTCATTCTTCTGTCCAATGTACTAAATTATAACACTAACATTAATATTCAAATGAATTATTAGTTATATTGCAGGTGTGACTGCAGTGCCCACCCATGTTGGCAGATGGCAGACAGGAGACAGGCTTGTCTACACCTAGGGCTCTGCCCCATGGGACCTGGATAGTTGAAAGACTGAGGCCCCTGGCATGAACCCAGAGCCATAGTAGAGTCTAGCAACCTGCCCATGGTGTATTCAATATGCCAAAAACTGTAACAATAATTGAACCTCACTCCCAACAAACGGAGACATTATTGACGCTTGTGAGCAAATCAATGAACAATGGGAAGACTAACGACAAGTGACAAGTGATTTTCCCCAAGCAATGTTTTATTTCAGGAAGTTGTGTAAAAGTTGCTTTCCATTCGTTTTTTTTTTTGTTGTTGTTTATGTAATAATACATACAGGCTCACACACATAATACAATATTTCATAGAATGCATCATTACAAAAAAATGAAATATTTTGTTACTTAGACATCCCAACCAATAACTTACTATTGTTATTTACTATTATCAGATATATTTTGGAAGACATATATATTTGCATATTACAATCATATATAATAATTTTTAAAACACAAGTATGCCACTATATCATACATTCCTTTTGTAGGAAATAATACACTTAATTATAATTATATGATACTGATAGTAATTGTTATTCTTTCTCTTTCAAAATAACCAAATAAATTAAATTCAAAAATAAATATAGATTTTAATGTGGGTAAATAAAAAAAGGTTCAGTTAATTTTTTGCTCTCAAAATAAAGAGAAATAATGTCTAATTAAGTAATTTAAATACAAAGAAATTCTGCCAATGTCAATCTATTGTTTTAGCAAATTTTGTAAGTGAATCAGAGTTCTGCACAATTAATGTAATCAATGTTATACAATCAATAATGAAAACAGCCAAAAACACTGACTAAACCTTGTCATGGTCAATTTAGTCCTATCATCTTGACAGGATCACATTGGTTTTCTAAAACAGTTTTCTTCCTGATGGATGCTCTGAGAAAGCAAATTAATCCATTTAAGTTTCTGTAGTAGCAATTCACCTTAATCTGCCTTTGACTTAAGAATGTTGATGCATTATCCATTAATTCACTCCTAGGATAAACCCAATTCTGAAACAAAACAAACTGGGTCTAATCAATCTAATTACCATCAAAGTCCACTTTTATATACACAGTGAAGATATAAGCCTTTGGAATTTAAATGACACAGTAAAATTTTGCCATATCCACACAATTCCTTTCTGAGAAACACATTTTAGTTGAATATGTGATTAAACCTTTGAAGATAAGGGAATTTGATTAGAAAAAAATATTCCAATAGAAATTCTGACCATGTGTTTAAAACTACAAAAAATTATTTAGTAGGTTCATGCTAGTTTAAATGCAGCTTTATTTTTATAGTATGGAGATTTTGTTGTACCTAGTGTTAATGTAAATCTGTTGCTTGTGAAGAATTTATTAAAGAGAAAATAGGTGAGTACTATAAAGCAGAAAAATGTTCCTCAAAATTAATGAAATTTTCAGATTTCCTATTAAAACAAGAAATCTAGCACATTCTTCATAAGTAATTTGAATAAAAATAAAGTAGGGCATTTAATGAAAATTATTGAACTGTGAGAATTCTGTAATATGGGAAATAAATATATCACTTTTAGTTTTGATCAAGGTGAACATTGCAATATACATAATTTCTGGATTGGATTCCATTGAAAATTTAAAAGTTGTTATTTATAATTTAAAAGAATTGCTCAAGAAGTCATTACATTCTTCCCAGACTTTTGTTCATGGAAATTGCACATGCTGCAAGTGCTGTTGAATGTACCCTTAGCTTTAACCACAACACAGGGCTTGCAGAGCTGCTTTAGTCAAGGTCATGAATCTGACCTAGGCAGGCCTCTTTAATTGAAGGATTTATTTTGTCAACATTTCTTTCCAAAGTTTATGAAAATATGGGACAAATTATTTTGTTCATCAAATACTGTTTTGAGGGGTTATACTAACTTATGATTTCTCAAAATTTTTGGTAGTAGTTTCCACAGAGATGTGTCATTTTCCTTTGTTTAGACCTGCTTCCCTGCTATAGGTGTTCATTCCTGTCAGGGAGCACTGCCGGGGTCCCCGACAGTGCCGGGAAGAGAGTTCCCTTCTACCTCCGAAGCTGGCGGGGAATGGATGAAGACTCAGGAATCTGATGCAGTTTTGAAAGGGCTTTACTATCACAGGTTCCAGTATACAATCCAAGAGCAGGGAAAACCTCCGGATTCTGGGTTCCCAGCTAGGCCCCAGCCAGGTGTAGGCCAAGATGGCTGCCACCACGTGTTGAGGCCCAACAGAGAATGGAGAGGATGGAGAAGCAAAACACCAAGGGAAGCAGAAATGGCTAAAGGGGAAAAAGAGAGAGATTCTTTCTTCTTACAGCTTATTTTATAGCCCAAACTCCCCAGCCCAGCCCATTCTGGGCTGGGCTATCTAGAGATGAAAACAATAAAATAGCTTTATAGAAATGTAGCAACTTCAGGATACCATCTGGTTGTTTACAAGGACTCAGAGCTAATTAAAAACCTCCTAGCAGAGCTGGGAGAAGCTATAAGTTAAATGTAACTTCCCCTGGCAGGAAGGATCAAATGCCCTCAGGTAATTTCTCCCAGCACCTCACCTAATGTCTTGAGCCAAGATCTGCCTCCGAATTGCCTTTATAGGGTTAGGAGAAGGGGGTTTCTGAGACGGCATGTCTCTGTACCAAAGACTAATACTAATGCCAGTTGAATATTTCTCCAAGCCTTCACAAGAGTCTGGTCTACTTCACAGTAGTTTTGTATTTTAGTTGCCTTTGAGTTATCAGGGAGCCATGCTTGATTGCTTGGAGGCAAACAGCATTACTCTCTGGTCTAATTACTTAGAGATCCAACGTGGCCAGACAAATATGCTGGTAAGATCTAGCTAGTCCCACGATGCTTGTGGTAGCATGAGAGAATATTTATACCAGCCAGTACGAATACATGGTCAGATAAGACTGCCACATTCAGACTATCCCCCTATCTATGAAGTGACCAGCAGGAGGCAATCCAGGGCAGATGCAGAGGCCTAGGCTTTTAGGTATCCTGCAACACATTCCCATCCTTTCTTGCTAAAACTCCTGAATAGTTCATCTCTATCCCAGAGTCTTCTTTCAGGTAAACCAAACTTTGATATGTATATATTAAGTCATAAAATAAAATTTGCTGCTTTTCTAAGTTTAAATCTATATAATATACGTTCAAATATAATAACAGAGTGCTTAATATGCTAATGGTACTATTAGAATATTTAAAGCAAGATAATCCAACTTTAAAAATAGTAATAATAAATAAAACATGAGATAAATTTTCTTCTTTCTACACCTTTAATCTGTTTAAGTTCTCCCAATGTCATACATGACCTTTCCATACATGACAAAAATCACAATAATGCCAATTTAATATTCACATCCAAATTGCAATCAGTTGAATTATAATAACTGTAAAAGAACCATTGCTTCATTTTTTGTTTTTTTTATTGACTATAGGGAATACAAATTGATATAAATGTGTATGTATATCTGTGTCACTGTTGTGCATATCTTATATTCGTAATATGTTTTTAACAAGCACTAATAAGTATAAAGGTGCATAACTCCATTAGTCAAATTTTTTAAGTCACAGATAGCATCTATTAATAACCTAAAAATAAACTTGACTTATTTATTTTAGCATTATTTTCAATTAACTTAGATCACACAGATTATTTTTTCACTTAATGTGAACTGTCTCCTTTGCCTATTATTTTTGTTTTCTAAAAATCATGACATTTCCTAATGAATTGTTATCGACAATAGAAGAAAATGACTATATTTCCTGATAGTATAGTGTCAAAGGCTGCTCATTTAATTTGTAATTACTACTGATTTTGCATAGTTATAAGAACAGATTAGTTTTTGAGAGAAAATGGATATCTGTAAAATAGTTAAAAGTTATAGAGATTTAGCACATGTTCCCTGGAGGTTATTCATGAGTCATGCATTTAAATTCAAAGATAGTAGACACTAAAATGACAAACAAGAGCTGGAGAATATGAAGAGATTATTCTACTTAGATTGAAAAATCTACTTAGATTGTTTCCTTCTTTGAAAGGAAACAATAAAACAATAAGGAAAAAAACCCTGAACAGTATTAAGAGAGCAGAACTGTTGCTTCCATATTAGTGATTGCACAGATAGGGAAGTACAGTGAGAATCTATGTATGAGCTAAATAGAAACAAATGAAATGAAAGTTTCAGAAAACTATTTGCTAAATCATAGAAGACTTTGTAGTCAGCCATGGTAAGTTTCATTTAATTGAATTGGTATCTACAAAAGTTATAACACTCAAAGTTCATATGATAGCTGAGATTTACACTTGGTCTTCTTGGAAAATGTATTTCCTGGAGAGTTTCTGGGAATTATGTTATACACATCAAAGCCATGAAATTGTTACTAGCCTTTTGCCAATGTCTCTTTCTTTGATTCTGTATTGAAAGTTTTTGAGTGCCATCGAAAGTTCTATAGCATGATCATGTTTTTTTAAGATAGACAATTCATTGAATTAGAAGAGATGTGATCCTGATATAACAGGATCAGAAAACTCTTATTATGAAGTGGTGAAACTAAGGAGAATAAAAGAAGCAAAACTGAAAATTATAGTATTTTTACAGCTTGGCTTTAGTGAACAGATTTAGGATGAGGCAAGCCTAATATAATAGTATATGAGAACAGAAAACACAAGTTTGGAATATGTCCTCAGAACATACTAGTGTTTTTACATTGATCAAACTTTGTAATTAATGTACCTCAGTTTATTCAATGAAATTGTAAATTAATTGGGCCAGGGTAATAGTAAATTAGGTAGGATATTTGCCTTGCACATAAATGACCTGGTTTTGACCCCTCACACCACATATGGTCAGTTAACCCCTCAGGAGTCATACCTAAGCCAGAGCTCCAGAATAAGCTGGTGTGCAATAAAATTATCACTATCACTATCACTATCACTATCCTCCCGTTGATCATCTATTTCCTAGAGCGGGCACCAGTAATATCTCCATATGTCCTGTCTCATGCTAGTAGAACCCAAGGGCATCTGCTCGCTCCAGGAACATAAAGAGCCTCAAACCATATTAGGTCATGGGAATGGACCAATATAATTGTTACTGGTATTTGTTATATCAAATACAAAACGGGCAGCTTGCCAGGCTTGCCGTGCAGGTGGTATACCCTTGTAGTCACCTCTAAATATAGCATTTATAGATGAACCACGCGGCGTGCGCGAGATGGGCTGTGATAGGCTGTCCCTGGGTGGAGTTCACACGAGAGGGAAGTCTGGATGTGAAAAATGGTGGTCCGATGGAGTGGGGGTCATCTGGCTTGTTGTGTGGCTCTGCTGGGGTGGCGGGCCAGGGCTAGAACCCGCCATCCCTCTCCTGGCTCCTGTGAGTGGCTGTGCACAGGGAGAGCAAGTAGCAGCTCTGCCCCATGTCTGTAAGTCTCTGGATCAGCATACCTGGGCCAGATTGAAAAAAAAAACTGCTGTAGAGTGGGTGTCGATGATCCAAGTTGTGATAGGCTGTCGCTGGGTGGAGTTCTGACAAGAGGGAAGTCTGGATGTTGAAAATGGCGGTCCGATGGAGTAGGGGGTCATCTGGCTTGTTGTGCGGCTCTGCTGGGGTGGCAGGCCAGGGCTAGAACCCGCCATCCCTCCCTGGTGCCTCGTGGAGTGGCTGGGCACAGGGAGAGCAATAAAATTAAAGAAATGCAAAATAATTACTCATTATTAGCATAGTTTTATGCTATGACATTGAGTAAGAGTTTATTACTCTATTTTTGTATATAACATTTATTAGTAACCAAATATATAAATGACTTATAAAACACTTACTGATGGGCCAGAGTCATAGTGCAATAGGTAGTGTGTTTTCCTTACATGTGGCTGACCCAGGATCAATCCCCAGTATCACATATGGTCCCCCAAGCACTGCCTGGAGAAATTTCTGGGTTCAGAGCCAGGAGTAACCCCTGACCTGAGGATTGCTGGTGTAACCCCAAAAAAGAAAAAAAAGGCACTTAATGAATTTTAGCGATAAGTATTTTTATTAAAGAAAGTAAATGATGTACTATTGAGGGACAAAAAAGAGTAAAAATGGACAGAAATAATAACATAAAATGTTGGTATTTTGATAAAGTGATACTTTCTTGAATAATTTTGTACCAGTGCTCGGGGGACCATATGGGATGCGGGGATCAAATTCAGGCTGGCTGGCTGGCGCCTGAAGGAATGTCTTACTGGGGCTTTGCCCAAAGTATTATTTCTAAAGTGAATAAACAAAAACTATAGTTGCATTTATACGGTTTGATTTTCGTGTTAAACATAGGTTTTGGTTTACTTTGTGTTGCGTTACTTCTTTGACATATACCTGTTCATCTGGGAATCTTCCCCTGCAAAGAAATCACATACTTCTACGAAAATTTTGCACTCGCTGTACACATCTTGTAAGTGGAATAATTACAGTGTTCCTAACAGAATAACTTGAAGTTCGTTTCTCATTGTGTCTATTACTACCCTTGATGCAGTTTCCATCAAATACTAGTGGTAATATTTTAATACATATTTGTTTTAAGTAGGCAAAATGAATTCAGTGAAAAACTTGTGAATTTTAAAGTTATAGTAATTGTGCTTAATAAAAAAGCTACTTCATAACTCACAAATTTCTATACCATGTTATAAATTTGCGGTCAAGTATGTGGATAATTTTCAAATTTATAAGTAAGCACAATTCAGGAAAAAATGTTGCTTTTGTGAATTAAGAATTCACAATTAATAGCTGTTATAATTAAATATTAAATTTGTATAATAAATATTATAAGATATTATAAAGAATGCCAGGATAAAACCTAAAAGTGTTACTTTATTGAAACATATAATGAAATATATGCCTGAAAATGGCAGAAAGAATAATGCATGGCATAGTGATTTTGAATGATTTCTTAAAGAGTAATGACAAAAGAAAGCATATAATGAATGACAAATAGGAAAATAAAACAAAAGACTGAACTCAGTTTTGAAAAACTGTTTAACCAACTAAAAAAAAGTTTTGTTCTTTAAATTATAAGCATACTTAATTTCTACTTTTGGATCTCCGATTTTAAGTCATTCCTTAAATTATGCTTGATTGCCATAAAGGCAAACTTATTTAAGAAGAGAAATTTTCTGAGTTAATGTAATAGCTTCATAAATGTGGACAATACAATACAAGATGTAAAGACATCTTCATGTTTACTGGATATTTGTCATGCATTAGTTAAATGAGGAAAAGGAATTAAGTCACAATTTCACTTAAAAATATTTAAAAATTTTTTTGCACCATCTCAATTTGAAGATAAGTAGATGAACAAAAGGCAAAAGTCTGATCACTTTTAGGGCTGAGATAAGCACATTAGATTAGGTGCTTGACTTGCACACAGGTGACCTAGATTTAATCCCCAGCAACCACATGGTCCCAGAGTCTGCTGGATATGATGCCTGAGCACAGAGCTAGGAATAACCTCTGTGCACCACCTGGAGTGGTGCTTCTAAAAATGAATCAAAAAATATGGTGGCTTTGAATAATTTTTTAAACTAAAGCTGTTATCCAGTTTAACCTTTTAATTTGTTTAAACTTAAATATAATTAACTAAAAGGGACTTATGACTTTTCAGTGTCTCCAAACCTTATTTCTTATTCTGTTACTGAAAACTTACTGGGAATATCCTATTGAACAAGGTTACAAAGAAAATATTAAATTGTTGCTATAAATAAGATAGGTTTATCTCTCTTACCTTAAACTCCTCATCCTCCATGCCCAATTTTATTCACCTTTGCATGCTCCAGCATCTTGATTGAAATGTCATTGAGGGCATTGGACATAGCTCAGCAGTACTACACTTGCTTTGAATGTGTGAGACCTTGAGTTTGATTTTATCAACACACACACAATAAAATGTATATTTGATAATAAAGAAATTTATATTAAAGAAGAAATGAATTTTAAGTGAACATTTCCTCTACCAGAAGAAAAACTCCTAATGATGAGTTCCTTTTAAAACTACAATAATTTTTGTAGCATACTACAATAATTTGGGGAATGAAGAGAGAGTATGAAGGATAGGACCCTTGCCTTGCATATAGCTGACTCAAATTTGATCCCTGCACCCACATGTTTCCAGAGAATTTTCAGTTGTGATCAAGAGCACAGATCCTTTAGTACACACTAAGCACTACCAGGTAAGCCCCTAGAACAAAATAAATAGTTAATAATAAAAATAAAACTGCAATAATTTTTTCATGAAGCAGTAAATCAATGAAGTCTTCAGTCACACTGGAAATGGAAAAAAAATCTGTTCCTGTTCCACATATTCACAGATATGATCCACATGACACTGTCTTCACTGTCTTCCCATTCATCATAGATTTGCGTGAGCCGGCACCAGTAACATCTCCATATGACCTGTCTCATGCAAGAGCATGAGAGCACCTGCTTGCTCCAGGAACATAAAGAGCCTCAAACCATTCCATCAGGTCGTGGGAATGAGGTCTATAATTGTTACTGGTATTTGGCATATCAAATACGACACGGGTAGCTTGCCAGGCTCTGCCATGCGGTAGCATACTCTTATAGTCATCTCAAAAGCCAGCATTTATTGATGAACCGCTGTGATAGGCTGGTCTGCTGAGTGGAGTTCTGACAGAAGGAAGTCCGGATGTGGAAAATGGAGGCCCTCATGGAGTTGGGGGTCGTCTGGCTTATTGTGAGGCTCTGGGCCGGATTTAAAAAAGACTACTGCAGGGTGCATCTCGATGCGCCTGGCTGTGATAGGCTGGTCTCCACATGACAGAATGAGAAAAATCCAGTGGGTGACTCCCTAAATACAGACCTGCTTTGAAGGTCCCACACCACATAACAGATTTGTTGAGCAATGTACAACATGCCGTAAAGTTTATCTATTTAAAGTGCCAGAAAGAACATACCCCAAACTATAATACTTCAATATATGTTTTACATGTTTCTTCATTTTATAAATAATATGAGTAAAGAATAAAGAATAAAGAGAGACTTCCGCAGACATGGGGCAGAGCTGCTACTGGCTCTCCCTGTGACCAGCCGCTCACGAGGTCGCCCGGGAGGGATGGTGGGTTCTAGCCCTGGCCGACCACCCCAGCAGAGCCTCGCAACAAGCCAGACGACCCCCCCACTCCATGAGGGCCTCCATTTTCCACATCCGGACTTCTCTCTCGTCAGACCTCCACCCAGCAGACCAGCCTATCATCGCGCCCCACGGTTCATCAATATATGCTGGACTTAGAGATGCCTACAAGAGTATGCTACCTGCACGGCAGAGCCTGGCAAGCTACCCGTGTTGTATTTCATATATATGCCAAATACCAGTAACAATTATAGACCTCATTCCAGAATGGATTGAGGCTCTTTATGTTCCTGGAGCAAGCAGATGCCCTTGGGCTCTACTAGCATGAGACAGGACATATGGAGATGTTACTGGGGCCCGCTCAAGCAAATCGATGATGAACAGGAAGAGAGTGATACAGTGAAAGAATAAAACTGTAATGTCTTCTAAGAATTGTAATATTTTTAATTACATCTTCTCAAAGGAAATTTTAATATCATTTACAAAATTGCAGGCATCTATAGACGTGTTGACTAATTAAAACCAGAGAGCTAATAATTCATGACATAGAAAAAGTACAAATAAAAACATAAAAGGGTGAAGAAAATAATAGATTAATTTAACTCTATGTCTTACTTGATTACTTGATCACTTGACATCCCGTTATTCATTGGTTTGCTCGAGTGGGCACCAGTCACATTTCCATTTGACCTTATCACGTGCTAGTGTAGCCCAATGGCATCTGCTTGCTTCAGGATATGAAAAGCCTACACCGTTTGTTCAGGGACTTGACGAAGAAGTCTGACCATCTTGTAGGTGGGCGGCCACGTGATCTTTTGATGTCCTGTGGAATCCAGTCAGTAACGGCTCTAGTCCAGCAGTTGTCTCCAAATCGCAGTACATGTCCAGCCCATCTGATTTTTGACGCCTTGGCAAGCGAGACAGCATCCCTGACTGGATTGTCAATGGAGGTCAGAACTCCGGATTCCTTGTCTTACTTGGAGTGAGGCATGATATTCCAAGCATAGCTCTTTAGATTCCTCTTTGGGAGATGTGAATAGCGTTCTCATCCTGCTTTCATAAGGCCCAGGTCTCTGAGGTCCTTACCATGTCTTACTATGTCTTACTATGTTTTACTATGATTTTTATTTCAATTTGTGCACTTGAAGGCCAATGTTATATTTCTCTTCTCAACACTTGGTAGTTTTCTTACAGTTCTACATAGCAGAGCAATGAAGACAACAGTCATGAACTTCAGGAGTCAACTAATTATACTTCCTTTTTTTTCAGGTGTACTTTCTCATTCCATTTTTTTATTTTTTAAAAAATTTTTATTATACCACAGTGAAACATACAGCTACAAAGGTGTTCATAATTGGTTCTTGGTAATACAGTATTCCAGCACCCATCCCTCCACCAGTGCCCCATCACTACCACCAGTGTACTCCAACCCTCCCTCCCACCCCCAGGCTGCCTCAGTAGCAGGTACCCCCCTTTCCTCTCTTTATCTCTCTGTCTCTCTCGTCCTGCATCTCTATTTGCTTTCAATTACCCTTTTGTTCTGTAAGGATTTCCTTTGTCTTTTATTTTAGTTCATCTGAATCATATGTCTTCTGTAAGGTCTAATTAATAACTTCACTTTCTTGGTACTGAATTATAGGTGGAACTAAGTTATTGTCATCTTTCAAAGCCAAGTTGATATTCTCATTTAGAATGCAACTTTAGATTATGTGATTATAAAACATATGTGAAGATGCTAACGTTGAGGTTTAATTACTGAAATTTGAATTGTTTCATATGAAACTCCCTGGTTCAAGAAAATTAAGTTGCAAACTATCCATCTTACCACTTGTGATCACCCCTAGACTATGACAGCATGAGAAGGAATCCTGAAAAATATCCTATGCACTAGTTCAGTATTAAAAGATATACAATTTTGCTTGACCTATAAAGAAGAGTAAGATATGTATGTTGTCTTCCATGGGATAGTATTTATGATCTGAGCACACAAATCATATCAATTCAGCTAGGGTACTTTTAGAACCCTCCCCTTGTTTTCCATGGTCAGACATTTCATCTGGTGGTGTTGAGTCTGGCCTAGAAATGTACTATTGCAGAGTCAAATGATGATGATGGAAATAGCCAGGTCAATGATTGGATATCACTGTGAATATGAATGACGGTGCTGAAGGGGTTGGGGATATATAGTACTAGGTCTCAAGCATGCGAGGTATATGGCTTATTATTTTGAGCTTTATCCTTAGCCCCTAGTTTTATATGTATTTGATATGTATGCATGGTTGTTTGCTTTGGGGACTGCAGTGTGTGGTGATCAGGGATTACTCCTGGCTCTGTGCTCAGGAATTGCTCCTTGAAGTGATCAGGAGATGGTGTTGTATGAGGAATACTCCTGTCTCATTTATGCAAAACATGCACTCAATCCATTAAGTTTCTGTACAGCCTCTCAACTGGTTTAAAGTGATAGCACAACACTGCTGTCTTAGGAAGTGAACATAGTTACCAAGCATACACACAATACACACATATATATATATACATACATACATACATATATGTATATATATTATATATACATATATAAAACATAACATGTTGGAGGCTTTTGGAAACTATCATTTGTAGGTTGAAAGACAAGTCTTTAATAACCAGAGTAGATGATTTACAAGATATAGAACAAATAGGAATTTGGGGCAGATGTTCTAATTTTAAGAGTTTCAAACCTGGGCCGGAGTAATAGTCCAGCGGGTAGGGCATTTGCCTTGCACGCGCCAGCCTGTGCCGGCCTGGGTTCAATCCCGGCATCCCATATGGTTCCCGAGTACCACCAGGAGTAATTCCTGAGTGCAGAGCCAGGAGTTCAAACCAGTTTTACAATCATAACTAAAGATCTGAAACTCTAACGGCTGCATGAGGGCTAAGCCAGTGTCAATTACATGTTTCACGTTTACTCATGCATTCATTCATTCATTCATTCATTCAACTAATAACAGTTTATGTTCCACTACATTCTGATTGTGAAAAAATAAGTAAAGAATAGGAATTAATACTAAAGTGACAGAACAAAGAGCATATGAGGAAATAAGATATGCTGTTGCTAGGAGGCACAGTATAAGCAAGATAAACATGGTCCTGGAAGCACTGCAATTTGTCTGAGAAGTCAGGACAGATGATTCAGAGAAACCAAGTGTGAAATGCTGAGAATGTTCCTAATGTATTAATTATTCCATAAAAAATAGCACTGTAGGTAATAATCTGAGGAGAGATGTGAGGATATCAGTTCCAAAAAAAGTGAGAGGCAGCTTTCTTTTCTCATGACATAATGGAACAGACTGCACTGGCATATATTCAATTCAGGACTTGAATTCTACATGTGGAATTCAGGAAATCATCTCTGCTGCATGTAATCTTGCTAGACTGCAATAATGAGAAAAATACTCACCTCTATTTCAGTGAAATTTTCTTGGCCATGTACCACAAATAATGAGCTAAAACTACTTCCTCTGGTAGGTGCTTTGAATGTCCCTATGATACTGGTTCTAATTAGCCACTCTTATAGAAAAGATGGTTTTCTTTTGGGACCATAATATACCTTATAATAATTTTGCTTTTTATGCTATTGGTATATAGTGTTATTATTTCACACCTGCCCCACAAAAGTGACAATACTGCACTACTATTCCTAGGAAGATTTTCAAAAGAAACAAAAGCCAGAAATTCTTTTAGAGTCTTGGCAGATCTTAATTGGAGAGAGGTAGGTGTAGGTAGAAAACGAGTTTTGCTAGGTGCTGCTGAAGTAACATTAATTCTAATAATATTGATAAGACATAAATCAAGGTTGCTAGAATGCAATGTGCTAAACTATTTGGTTTCAAATGATTTTATAAGGGTGTTAGAAAATCTAGTGCCCATGGGGGAAGAGGGAGAGAGAGAGAGGAAGAGAGAGAGAGAGAAGAGGCAAAGTGCCTGCCATAGAGGCAAGCTGGGAAGGGCATCAGGGGCATTGGTGGTGGGAAGTTGGCACTAGTGGCGGGATTGGTACTGGAGCACTGTATGACTGAAACCCAGAAATGAACACCTTTGCAACTGTACATTTCACGGTGGTATAATTTTAAAAAAATTAAGCATCTCTGAAAGATCAAGATGAACTGGCAAGTTTTCTGTTTTGATTTAGTCTGGTTTCATTTGGGGTTTGAGGCACCATGGCTGTGCTCATGGCTTGTTCCTGGCTCTGTATTCAGGGATGACTCCTGACTGGATTCATAGAAGCATACATGGTGTCTGGAATAGAAGCCATGTAGACTGAATGCAAGGCAATTCTCTGTACCATCTCTCTGGCTCCTATTTTGTTTGTTTTAGATTCAATAAACTTCTTTAATAACTTCTTTAATAAAACATTCTGCTAATGGAGTACCATTCATTTAGTGAAGTGTCACTTTTATTATGTCACTTTATTTTTACTTTTATCTTTTTAATTTCTTATAGTTCAACCACTATCTTGATATTTGGATGTTATGATTTATAAAGTGGCTTTTTTTCTAGGTGTGAGTAGATTTTCTCTTTTTTATGAGCTTTTGGAAAGACCCACTAGATTATTTTTTATGTTCAATTATATTGATTTGCTGCTATGCTGTTTTGTTTTTATATTCCTTCTTATTTAGAGTTATACCTTCTGCAGTTTGTTGCTTTATTAGCTATTCATTATTATGCAATAAAGGCCTCTGAATCAGAAATAAAAATTAAAACATAAAGTATGTCTCTTCATTTTTGTCTTTCAGTGTTCCAGGTCATCGTCTAGGTATAAATTAATAAATTGGAAACAAAATTTTTAATAGAAACTTCAGCTTAATAATGCTCTGGGCACTCTGTCCTGGTCTATCAGTATTTTCCATTAAGTTTCTGCAGTACCTCTTTAATTTGCTTGTTTCATAATAATACCAAGTGGAGAATAAGTCCTCCATAATTTATCATCAGATTCCCAGTTCCTAGAACTCTGTAAAGCAGAGCCTGCATCCACTGAAAATTTCGCTTGATCCATATAGGTTTATTCATGTTGTTTTATGCTGGTTGTTTTTTCTCTTTGTCACATTTCCATATTTACCATTAATCTGAGGACCTGATGGATTCCCGATCCACCTGTCAGCCTCTACCTCAGCTCAAGGTCACTAAAGTAATTTCATGTACATCCTCTCCTATACATAGAATATAACTGCTCCTGTACATAAATTCTTAACCTGTCTTAATAAGCAACCTCATTAGGACAGGTTTTTCCCACTTCTACTGACACATAGATAGTTGGCATTTAGCAGCACTTCTAACAGAAATCATTAGATTTTAGAATGAAAACATGAGCTTTGGTTACTGGTTCTCTATATTTGAGAACTTTTTAACAATTTTTTTTGCTCGGCGGCGGGGGTACGGGCTGGGCCGCCATTTATCTTTAATATACTCCATGATCTTTATCTCTAAACTAGGGATATTTTCAATATCCCTAGTTTAGGGAAAAAAAATAGTTTTTTTTTTTTCAATCCGGCCCAGGTGTGCTGAACCAGAGACTCTCAGACATGGGGCCGAGCTGCTACTTGCTCTCCTTGTGCCCAGCCACTCAAGAGGCATCCGGGAGGCATGGTGGGTTCTAGCCCTGGCCTGCCACCCCAGCAGAGCCTCATTTTCCTCTATGTATTTAAATGTAAAACTGAGTTAGTTGTACAGTAATAGAGAAATGTAAATATCCCCCAAATATTATATTGGCAGTTAATGTCTTGCTCCTTCTTTTCTTCTGGCTATAATACTTTGATACATTATTATCTGAGGTGCTGAATTTGTAGTTTCTGAGCTTTAAATGGGCTAATATATCTAGAGTACTTAAAAATAGAAATTAACATGTAATACTGAAGTACATATTAATGAATACATGTTAATATTTTTTACAAGAAGACCAAATAACAAAGTGACCTCTCTAATATTACTTATGACAGTTTAAGTAGATCAGTATTAGTTAAACATTATGTTTTTGAAACACTAGCTATGTTATTTCAGGTAACACAAAGTTCGCAATTTGTCTAAAATTTTCAGTAACATAAATTTTTTCAATTTGGCTCAAAATTTTCAGCTTCAAAAAGAAGATAGTGGCATCTGATGAGATAATTTGTGAAAGGAAAATCAGTCATTAAACCTGGCATATATAAGTCTAAATTAAAATGCACGAATTATTAAAATTATAACTTATGATATTTATGAAAATTCAATCAATGCAATAGAGTTCAAATCTGTTTTATAATTAAGCAAAAATTATTTTCCCAGAAAGATTATGTTAAACTGGAAGATCAGGTTAACATATTTCATGTAACTGTATTTTGTTACATTTTTATATTATTAAACACAACTTTGTGCACAATATCACTGTATCACTGTATCACTGTCTTCCCGTTCATCATCGATTTGCTCGAGCGGGCCCCAGTAACATCTCCATATGTCCTGTCTCATGCTAGTAGAGCCCAAGGCATCTGCTTGCTCCAGGAACATAAAGAGCCTCAATCCATTCTGGAATGAAGTCTATAATTGTTACTGGTATTTGGCATATATATCAAATACAACACGGGTAGCTTGCCAGGCTCTGCCGTGCAGGTAGCATATTCTTGTAGGCATCTCTAAGTCCAGCATTTATTGATGAACCACGCGGCGCAGCGGCCGTGCAAGCCGGGCGCTGATAGGCTGGTCTGCTGGGTGGAGGTCTGATGAGAGAGAAGTCCGGATGTGGAAAATGGTGGCCCTCATGGAGTGGGGGGGTCGTCTGGCTTGTTGCGAGGCTCTGCTGGGGTGGTGGGCCAGGGCTAGAACCCACCATCCCTCCCAGGCGCCTCGTGAGCGGCTGGTCACGGGGAGAGCCAGTAGCAGCTCTGCCCCATGACTGCGAGTCTCTGGACCGGCATACCTGAGCCGGATTTAAGAAAGACTGCTGCAGGGGTGAAGTTGAATATTCAAAATTGCATGGTGAAATTGTACATTTTATTGTTTCTAAACAATCATAAGTATTCCACAATATGAATCTTCACAATGAATGATATTCTGATGAGAATTATTATCTACCTTACCCTCTTACATCACCTTTCCAATAATTTTGGTTATTCCAACAAAATAAATAAAAAGCTGAAAGATAAGATATTGAATTGTTCTGGAATTTTAAAAATCAAATAGAAAACGTATTAAAATTGTTTGCAATGTTTATTCTTTTCTATAGTTTAAGTATACTTCTTATTGAGGGCCTCCATTTTCCACATCCGGACTCCTCTCTAGTCAGAACTCCACTCAGCAGACCAGCCTATCACAGCCTGGCTAGCTAGGCTGCTTGCTGCAGCGTGGTTCATAAATAAATGCTGGACTTAGAGATGACTACAAGAGTATGCTACCTGCATGGCAGAGCCTGGCAAGCTACCCGTGTTGTATTTGATATGCCAAATACCAGTAACAATTATAGACCTCATTCGGAATGGATTGAGGCTCTTTATGTTTCTGGAGCAAGCAGATGCCTTGGGCTCTACTAGCATGAGACAGGATGTATGGAGATGTTACTGGGGCCCGCTCGAGCAAATCGATGATGAACGGGACGACAGTGATACAGTGAAGTATACTTCTTAAACTATGCTAGCATATTATCTGTAAAGCTTAGAACTGAGTGGGCCAGGGTTTCTTATATCTGATCTCACCACATAATAGGCAAAACTATCACAAATGTGTATATGATTAAAAGCAGATAATCTTTATAAGAGTCTTCAAGACATTTGCATTCTTCCAAACACTTTCTATAGTGGTCTCAGTCATGCTTATCTCAGTTCCCAGAAGTTTAGTCATTAGTATTCTGGGGGCAAAGGGGGGGGGGTTAAATCTGAGTGCTGTTGCTTTTCAATATTTATAAATCTTTCATCTATCTAGTGACTTCATTTCTAGTAATACTACACACTTTATTGTAATGGACTGAATTTTAAAATGTCCTTGCATTATTATTCCTTATAATCTTATGACTAGAAGCATTCACATCTTGATTTAAATGCTAGAAACACACTGCATAGCAAAGGTTTCTTTCACCATCAATCACAAAACAGTTAAATGCATAAATATTTGGAGTCAGAGTTTTAAGAAATTGACTTTGTTATCTAAAAGAAAAATCCTCTCAGTGTGTATTGCAAAATATTGATTTGTACAGTAAAATGAGGCAGTTAGACATTAGTGTCTATTGATAAGTTAACACAACATTTTCAGTAGCATTTAATGTGAAGGAAAATATTTCAATTGGCATATATATATTTATTTCTACTAAAACTTAGGGTGCACAAGGCATTGTTCTTGACACACAGTTAGTTCAATACAGTGTAGCATTTGACAGTTTCTCTTCAGTTAGGCTACACCATTTATTTATTTATGTCAGTCTTCCTCCTCTGTGCCTTCCTCCACTTCCTCCTATTTTCTTTTGCTGTTCCTTCTTTTTTTTGTTTTGCTTTTTGGGTCACACCCGGCAATGCTCAGGGGTTACTCCTGGCTCTGCACTCAGGAATTACCCCTGGTGGTGCTCGGGGACCATATAGGATGCCAGGGATCGAACCCAGGCCAGAATGGGCGGCCACATGCAAGGCAAATGCCCTATCCGATGGGCTATCACTCTGGCCCCTGCTGTTCCTTCTAAAAATAATCCCTGAAGCATGAAAGTCTAATGTAATTCATGTATATACATGATGACTTAACTACTTTTGTCCCAATCAGTGTTGACAGAAAAGTACACTAATAAAAAGGATCGCTGTAGGCTGCCCTCTATTTTCCAGCACTAAATGTCTATAAATATCGAATATCTTGATTCTTGCATCCACCTTGTTCCTTAACTTTCTCAGCCTGGTCTGGCATTTTAATTGCCATATCAGCTCTTTCATCATTTCTATATTTGTGAGTGTTTCATCCTGTTCATCTTGGCCAGGGTCCCTGAATTGCAGTTTTTCCATTTTCATGGGGGAGAAGGGTAATTATTGTTCACTTCTTAATTCATAATTTCAGTTCATGCTAAAGAAGGACAGATATATTTTAAATGAATAAACATTCTAATAATTAACAAAATTATCTGAGAACTAAATTAGTTCTGACATTAATAGCTTTGCTGGAAGGCTGCCTCTCCTACTATGCCAAGTGTGCTAGAGTCACTATCATTATGTTGTTCATTAGTGAGGTTTCTTCATGAAGTCTGTACACTCCAAAGATTATTCATGAATCCATAAAGGAAAATCCTTTCAAATGTAATATAAAACATATCGTTATCAATTTATGTAAATATATAACATTAAAATGATACCTTAAAATTCTACTGGGATAGTAAATTATCCACATTAGACCTTATTAATTACCATATTTTTTAAGAAACTATGCTAGCGTATTATTTCTAAAGCTTAGAATTTGAGTGGGCCAGGGTTTTGAGCAATACCCTCTGGTGCTGGCAGCTAATTTTTGTCTCTATGCTCATAGATTGCTCTCAGATGGTTTCTGGGATACCACATGACACTGAGATTTGACTTTGGGGTCCCCATAGCAAAGCAGACCCTCCTGAGCTATGAGTCATCTTTCAAACCCATACTTATGTCATTATGTCATTTTTAAATATGGAGGTGAACATTTTTGCTGTTTCGGGTAGATTATAAATGGATTTATTTGCATATTAAAATGTGCACGTTTACTTGTACAACCAGAAAACAGATGTGTACATATACATAAAATGGTATCTATAATGAAATTCTATTTCATAATTTTTCCCAGGCTTTTTTTTGGTTTTTTATTTTTCTTTAGATTTTAACCCACAGCCAGTGGGTCTAAGGGATTACTCCTGGCTCTTTCCTCAGAAATCAATCCTGAGAGTGCTTAGGGATCAGGAGACCATTTGTGTTGCTATGGATTGAAGCAAATATGAATAGTGAATTCAAGCAGCATTCAACTGCTTTAGCCACTGTACTATCTCTCTGAATTCCATCCAACGTCTTATGCCTACTTAATATGAAAAGGAATTTGTGATATACTGCATTTTTAATTAAGTATTAGAGATTACCTGTATTCTGGTCTGTAACTAAAACTATTTAACAGATGATAAATGTTTTTTCTTTTAATGAGTCTAGAAACAAACACATTATATGCTTTATATTTTATTTGAACTCATGGAGTATTGGGTAGAATTGAGTACATGGAAGAGACATTTAAATCATGCTCTGAAAGTCCTAAATAGAATGATGTTCAAGGTATGTAATTCATATTTTCTCTACTTTAGTAACTCAAAAGGCAAATTACAATAAGTTGCAAAGTTACAGATGGCATAAAGATTTTTCTTATGGATATGTGGTTATCTCCCATCCTTGATAGCTCTCTTATATAAATTCCCAAGTTTCATTAAATCTGGATGATTTATGTGAAGTCAGCAAAGGGTTGAATTAGATGAACAAGTATGGTTCTTTATAGACCCACGATTCTTTATTATTCTAAATTGACCTTTGTTTCATTCAAGAATTGATCACTAGGGGCCAGTCCACAGATAGTTTTCCTGAGAAACAGGTCTAAGGAGTTCAGGTTCCTGAGAAACAGGTCTAAGGGAAACTTTTGCTTGGAGTTAATGGTTTTTAACCTAAGACATAAGCATTCTCCTTCATAAATGTGTACTCAATTAGTGAAATGTATTCATGTTGTTTAAATATGTTTGCTATATTTAGCAGTAAATATGAGAGAGATAGACATGGGGCAGAGCTGCTAACAGCTCCCCCTGTGCCCAGCTGCTCACGAGGTGCCTGGGAGGGATGGCAGGTTCTAGCCCTGGCCCGCCACCCCAATAGAGCCTCGCAACAAACCAGACACCACCAACCCCACTCCATGAGGGACTCCATTTCCACATCCGGACCTCCCTCTCATCAGAACTCTGTCCAGCAGACGAGCCCATCACAGCCCAGATCATCAACACCCACCCTGCAGCAGCTTTTTTTCAATCCAGCCCAGAACTCCATCCAGCAGACAAGCCTATCAAAGCCTAGATCATTGACACCCACCCTGCAGTGATTTTTTTTTCAATCTGGCCCAGGTATGCTGATCCAGAGACTCACAGACATTGGGCAGAGCTGCTACCATCTCTCCCTGTGCCCAGCCGCTCACGATGTGCCCGGAAAGGATGGCGGGTTCTAGCCCTGGTCTGCAACCCCAACAGAGCCTCGGTAACAAGCCGGATGACTCCCCACTCCAAGAGGGCTGCCATTTTCCACATCTGGACCTCCCTTTTGTCAGTACTCCATCCAGCAGATGAGGTTATCATAGCCTAGCTTGCGGCCGCGTGGTTCAGTTTTTACTAAAAGAAGAGTGTTTCTATTGCTCTCTAATAAGTTCAACAAATTATAAGTCTAAGAAACTATAGATAATTTTGTTTAATAGTGGATGCAATTCAAAATCAAAATATGGAATTGTGATATAACAGTTCAGAAAGTCACAGATATAAATGCATTCTTCTTTTTTATGTCATGACCACTGAAACATACCTTTTCATGACATGAAGCTCTTAGTATCAGAAATTAAGTACACACTTAATTTCTTTATTCCTACCATTCCAAAAAACTATAATCACAAAATTAAGTGCCTCTTTACTTGTGCTTAACATTTATGATTACAACAGAAGTTTATGACAAAAGATATTTTACTCAGAGTACACTTTTTAAAACCAGTACATAATTTTTCTTTTTTCAGCTTCCCTAAGACTCTCCCAATGTCTGATATTATCATTAAATTACTAAATATCAATAATAATTATTGATAGTTGTATAGTATTTAACTACTGACATTAACAATATTCTGCTTCAGTAACAAACTTAATAATTTTATTTGATTTCGGGATTTATGTAAGAATTCAATTCATCTGAGGTTTTAGAATCTTAAGAGCTAATAATACCTCTTAATTTATTTATTTATTTATTTATTTATTTATTTATTCATCTATTAAGCTTTTAGACCACACGTGCCTTGCTCAGAGGTTACTCCTAGCTCTGTGCTCAGAAATTATTCCTGGAGGGAACATCCAGGAGGGATGCTGGGGATCGAAGATGAATCAGCCTCATGTAAAGGCAAGCACCCTACCTGCTGCACAATTTGTCTAGCCCATATCATTTGATTTGGAGGTGTTTATAGAGTATGCCTCCCGACGGCAAGCCTAGCAAGCTGCTCGTGTTGTATTTGATATGCCAAATGCCAGTAACAATATATTAGATCATTCTCATGACTAATATAATGGTTTGAGGCTCTTTATGTTCCTGTACCAAGCCGAGCCTGGCTCTACAGCATGTGACAGGACATATTGAGATATTACTGGTGCCTGCTCTAGCAAATAGAGATTAACGGGAAGATCGTGATCGTGATCGGATATCATTTGATATGAAATATAATATCTTACATTTTATATTTAGCAGTTTGCTAACTAATTATCTTAGAAATAGTATTTCATAACTAATACATTTACTAAGTAAATTAACTATAGAAAACTATGAAATGCATTTTTTTATGAAAATAGTCTATTTCATTCTATGAAATACAATTTTTTGTAGTTCTTTGTAACCTGACCATTGATTAGGTATTTGAATTTTAAAGAGAGTCAAAGGAGCAAATAGTACCAAATGGAGCAAGGAAAGCCTTTTCAACAAGTGGTGCTGGGAAAACTGGACAGCTATATGCAAAAAAAAAAAAAAGAATATGAACCTCTGTCTAATACCATGCACAAAAATCAGATAAAATGTAATAAAGATCTCAGTATCAGACCTGAAACCATAAAGTACATGGAAGAAAATATAGGAAAAACCCTCCATGACATAGAAGCTAAAGGCATCTTCAGAGATGAAATACTACTAACAAAGCGACTGAAGCAGAAGATAAACATATAGGACTACATGAAACTAAAAAAGCTTATGCACCTCAAAAGAGAGTGACCAAGATACAAAGACAGTCCACAGAGTGGGAAAGAATATTCACCCAATACCCATATGATAAGGGATTAATATACAGGGTATATCAGGCACTGGTAGAACTTTAAAAAGAAAAAAAAAACAGCCAACCCCATCAAAAAATGGAGAGAAGAAATAAACAGAAACTTTGACATGGAAGAAATTCGAATGGCCAAAAGGCATATGAAAAAATGCTCATCATCACTAATCATCAGAGAGATGCAAATTAAAACAACAATGAGATATCATCTCATACCACAGAGGCTGGCATATATCCAAAAGGGCAAGGACAACAAGTGCTGGTGTGGATACGGGGAGAAAAGGTCTCTCATCCATTGTTGGTGGGAATGTCGACTGATACAGCCTTTTGGAAAACAATATGGACATTCCTCCAAAGACTAGAAATTGAGCTCCTCTTTGACCCAGCCATACAACTCCTGGGAATATACCCGGGAAGCCCAAAATACACAGTAGCAACACCATCTGCACTTTTATCCTCATAGCAGCACTATTCACAATAGCCAAAATCTGGAAACAACCAGAGTGCCCTAGAATTGATGACTGGATAAAGAAGCGTTGGTACATCTACACAATGGAATGTTATGCATTATCAGGAAAAATGAAGTTATGAAATTTGCCTATAAGTGGATGGACATTTGGGGTGGGGGATAGAGATTTTGGACTACACCCAACTGTGTTCATTGCTCCGCTTTTGGCAGGCTCAGAACCATATGAGGCACCAAGGATCAAACCTGGGTTGTACCTGTACAAGGCTAGCACATTATCTACTGTACTATCTCTTCAGCCCCAAGGTCTTTGCTTTCCTATACTGCAGCTATTAGTCACATGTGATTACATTTAAAATTTTTTGAGTGAAAAGTTCAATTCTTTAGTCTCATTAGCCACATTTTAGGCCTAAAAGTCATATATGATTAGCTTTAGTATGAGGGCCGCCATTTTCCACATCTGGACTCCCCCTCTCCTCAGAGCTCCACTCAGCAGAAGAGCTGATCACAGCCTGGCTCGCATGTTTCATCAATAAATGCTCAAGTTTTGAGGTGACTACAAGATTTTTTTCACCTGCATGGAAGAGCCTGGCTAGCTACCTGTGTCGTATTTTACATGACAAATACCAGTAACAATTATAAACCTCATTCCCATGACTTGATGGAATGGTTTGAGGCTCTTTATATTACTGGAGTGGGCTGATGCCCTTGGGCTATCTCACATGTGACAGGATTATTGAGATGTTACTGGTGCCCACAAATTAAAACAACAATGAGATATCATCTCATACCACAGAGGCTGGCATATATCCAAAAGGGCAAGGACAACAAGTGCTGGTGTGGATACGGGAGAAAAGGTGTCCTGTAATCGATGATCTACAGGAAGTCAAGTGATCAAGTGGATGGACATGAGAGGCTCATGTTGAGTGAAATAAGCAGAAGGAAAAAAGACAGATATAGAATGACTGCATTTATTTGCATGGCATTATTATCTGTCTTATCACTGTCTTCCTGTTCATCATCGATTTGCTCAGGTGGGCACCAGTAACATCTCCATATTCCTGCCTCATGCTAGTAGAGCCCAAGGGCACTTGCTTGCTCCAGGAACAGAAAAGCCTCAAACCATTCCATCAGGACATGAGAATGAGGTCTATAATTGTTACTGGTATTTGGCATATTAATATGAAATGGTAGCTTGCCAGGCTCTGCGGTGTGGGTGGCATACTCTTGTAGTCACCTATAAATCCAGCATTTATTGATGAACCACCCGACCGCTTGTGGCCATACGAGCCGGGCTGTGATAGACTGGTCTGCTGGTTGGAGTTCTGATGAGAGCTAAGTCCAGATGTAAAAATGGAGGCCTTAATGGAGTGGGGAGTCGTCTGGCCTGTTGTGAGGCTCTGCTGGGGTGGTGGGCCAGGGTTAGAACCCGCCATCCCTCCCAGGTACCTCGTGAGCGGCTGGGCACAGGCAGCTGGGAGGGATTTCATGTTACTAGCTCTTTCTGTTCCTGGAGCAAGCAAGTGCCCTTGGGCTTTCCATAGCAAGTAGCAGCTCTGCCCCATGTCTATGAGCCTCTGGATCAGCATACCTGGGTCGGATTTAAAAAAAGACTGATGCAGGGGCGGATCTTGATGAGCCGGGGCTGTGATAAGTTGGCCTGCTGGGTGGAGTTCTGATAAGAGGGAAGTCTGAATGTAAAAATGGAGGCCCTCATGGGGTGGTGGGCCAGGGCTAGAACCTGCCATCCCTCCTGGGTGCCCTGTGAGCAGCTGGGCACAGGGAGAGCCATTAGCAGCTCTGCCCCATGTCTATGAGTCTCTGTTGCATGTTGCATGACATAAATATATATATATATATATATATATATATATATATATATATATACATGCATATATATTATGTTACCAATATCCAAGGTCAGGCAAAATGAATCAAGAGGTTTTATCATAGGTGGAATCTACCACAAGTCTGCGGGACTCAGAGGTTAGGTAAGATAGACAAGGTAACATTGTGCTAATAATCGTCAAAAATGATAAAACCAGCCTAGAACTAAGAATTGAATATAGGCAAAAAGATACACTAGATAACCTCTAAACATATATATTGCAGTGCACAATGTGTAAGAGAAACAGAGCAACAGAGAGAGAAATAGAGAGAGAAAGACAGAGAGAAGAGATAAAGAACCTGCAATAGAGTCAAGCTAGGGAAGGGAGTTAAATTGGGGCTATTTTGGTGGGAAATGGGCACTGATTGCTGGAACACTGTATGACCGAAACCAGAACATGAACATCTTTGTAATTGTATATCTCATGGTCGTATAATAAAATATTTTAAAAATGTAATTAAGAGACCCAAGGGAAATGATGAAAAGATTTTGAAATCCTGGTGGAGGGATTGATGTAGTCATCTGCAATTATCCAATAAAATTCCAATACTGTTGTAAATTGTTACTGCAATTAAATATTAAATAAAATAGTCATTTTACTTCAAAAATGTTTTTAATATTTTTCGGGTTGAGAATATCTGCCTAATGGATTGTGACTAAATGTGATACATGTGCTTCTTTGTCTAAAATCTTATATAAGACTTTGATGTTGGAATAAAATTACTGCATGCTGGACATGTAGTCACTGCCTCGTTCTGGTTGCACTGTACCATCCCAGGTCTAACGTCCACTAGAGACACAACACACAGGAAGGCAACATCCATTTCTATTTTGTTAAAGATGGTCAAACAAAGACGGTCAACTTCCATTTCTATTTTGTTAAAGATGGAGCTGATCCCTTGCTCTCCCAGCCATACATGAGGCACCCGGGCGGCATGGCGGGTTCTAGCCATGGCCCACCACCCCAGGAGAGCCTCACAACAAGCCAGACAACCCTCCACTCCATGGGGGCCGCCCATGGAATTTTCCACATTCGACTTCCCTCTCTTCAGAACTCCACCCAGCAGACCAGCCCATCCCAGCCCAGATCATCCACACTGCTTGCGGCAGTGCAGTTCATCAATAAATGCTTTATTTGGAGGTGACTACAAGAGTATGCCTCCTGCACGGCAAGCCTGGCAAGCTGCTCATGTTGTATTTGATATGCCAAATACCAGTAACAATTATATTAGGTCATTCCTATGACCTAATATAATGGTTTGAGGCTCTTTATGTTCCTGTAGCAAGCTGATGCCCTTGGCTCTACTAGCATGAGACAGGACATATGGAGATATTACTGGTGCCCGCTCTAGCAAATAGATAATGAACGGGAAGATAGTGATAGTGATAGGGGTTGAGATAGTCCTAGAAGTTCTCCCAGGCTACTCCAGGATTTGTATTCAGAGATCACTGTTCTTATTTTGGGAATCATATGCAGTATCTGGAATCAAAAATTGTTTCAGATATATGCAAGTCATGTGTCTCTGCTACTGTATTATTTATAATTATTTATTCAGTCCCAGTATAGAGTGTTTTTATACATCACCTCGGTTTTAGATCAATGAATACTTTATATTTTTTAGATATCTATAGAATAAAAAGTATGAGAAAAGTTGCTTTTTCTCAACCTTGCAACCCCAGTCCGTTCAACTTAAGCTAAGCACTGACCATCTATAACAAAATAGAAATGGAAGTTGCCTTCCTGTGTGTCATGTCTCTAGTGGACACTAGACCTGGAATGGTCCAGTGCAACCAGAACGAGGCAGTGACTACATGTCCAGTATGCAGTAATTTTATTCCCGACATCAAAGTCTTATATATTATTTTAGACAAAGAAACACATGTATCACATTTAGTCACAATCCATTAGGCAGCTATTCTTCTCATTGCCTGAAAATGAAGATATCAATGGTTAACTTCTCACAGATACATTAAGCCTTGGATTTTTGCAGACCACTGTGGTAGGTACAGGTGACTCAGTAAAGAGGCAATAGGACCAAGTCATACCCTGGTCCTGAGGAGTTTCAAGGTGTTCCTCATGTGCTGTCCTGCACTTTTTGCAGTCAAGTCCCTTGGACAAGGGCTTAGTTCATAGTCTGAAGCTTCTTAGGATATGGCTGCCTTACACCACCTGGGTCTCTTTGTTTTTAGCCCATTGAGTTTGTAAATTAGTAAAAAACATAGATTATTGAAAGAAATATTTGCCCTTAAAGTTTTTGTTTGAAAGCATGCTGATTTTTTTAAAATATTATTTTATTGTACCTTGGTTTCATTCCATCCATCCACCCATCCATCCATCCATCCATCC
>JAJIBD010009450.1:0-35000 GCA_021461705.1 Cryptotis parvus | reverse complement strand
TAAAACCAGGTTGCAAATTGCAACATAATGCTCTTGTACTGTTATACTATCACACTGGTCCCTTTGCAGACTCCTTTAATGAGGCTGAATTTGCACAATATGACTTTGCCTGATAGATTTTTGCACAGCCTCATTTGACTGAAATACCTTAAGTTGTACATAATATTCATGCATGTAGAGGGAATCATTTTGAAAGGCTTTATGTCATTGAATTGAGGTCAAGGAACTTCCCTTCTGTGAACCTGAGCATTGAAAGTTTGTGTAACCCAATTCCCTATTATTTCTGTTCTACTATAGCAATATGCTATCAACTGAGTAGTTTATAAATAACTGAAATTTACTTCCAAGTGAATTTTGGAGTCTGGAAAATGTAATATAAAGATATAGGCAGATTCTGTGTACTGTGCAGTTATGTTCTGTGTACTGTGGACTTGTATTTTAATTGGTTCTTCAGATTGCATGCAAATCTGAAGACAAAAGCAAACTCTCTGAGATCCTATGTATCAGTGTATCCATTTCAATCCAGAGGATTTTTTTCACCCCTAATTTCTAAATACCTCCGCCACCTTCTTGATATCATTATATTGAGAAGTTTCAGCATGTGGTTTTGAAGAGACACAAATATTCAGTCTGTAATAGCCAATATGCCAAAAATTCCACAAGTCATTACTTTAGGTCTAAGTATCAGTATTCTCCCTCATACATCCCCAATAGTTATAGTAAAATTTTAAATACCAATCATTCATATTTGGCACTATCAGCCATCAAACTCATTCACATATTAAAATTTAACACAGAATTTCCAGTACAGTAAAAAGCATTTTAAATTCCACTAGAGGAGAATCTGGCATTCTGGTACAATGGACAGTGTGTTTTTGCATTGTGAACAGCCAACTATGGTTCAGGTTTTGGCACTAATATGGGTCCCCAGATCCCTGCAAGGAATGATTTTTCAACGCAGAGCCGCAAGTAAGTCTTGAGCCCAGCCATAACCAAAATCAAACAAAACAGTCCACTAGAGGAGAGGATTTATGTCCTCAAAGGAGAGGTAAGTTTGTGAGATCAACACTGGCAGGATATATCCACTGCAGATCCCCACAGATTTAGCTCTGGTGACCAACTTTCTTATCTGCTGATTGACCACATGAGATGGGAGTGCTTAACTGGGGCACTTAAGGTCAAAGATGGATTGTTTCTATTTTCATCCACTAGTGTCTCATCCAATTGCTGAGGTTTGGTGAAAGTGGAACTTGCCGTGTTCCACTTTCACCAAAAATGACAAAATGAATACACTGAAATGCTGTGTATTGTCAGAAATTCCCCAAAGATTCAGAGAACTCTGGACTCTAGTTAAGGCAACTAGAAATTTATCTTGTTCATAACCAAGTAACTGCAAGTCTCCTAACACAATAAACATTGATATATGTTTTGACAGAATATTTTATCACTTATCTTTTTTGGGGGGGCCACACTTAAAAGTGCTCAGCGTTTACTCCTGGCTCTGCACTCAGAAATCATTCTTGGTAGAGCATAGAAAACATTAGCATCCTCAATGCCAGTGTGCTGAGGTATTGGAAAGTGTTACAGGTGGAGTAAAGGTTTAAAGCACGACTAAGCCAGGCGGATTTGAGAATTTGGTGTTTAATGTAGAAATGACTTTCTAGGTCAAAGGGGAGCCTCTCCTGGCTCAGCGTGCTGACTTAGCAATTGAAACTTTTATGTTCCTGCAAATGCTTTACTTGACCAGAAATGCTGTGTATTGTCAGAAATTCCCCAAAGATTCAGAGAACTCTGGACTCTAGACTTATTTCCTTGTTCCTTATTCTTGCTAAATAAGGTCAAATAAGCAACACAGGCAATCATTCCCTGTTTCCACATTGCTGCTTCTAAGCTCTATAAAACTGGTTTTTGCTCAAAATCCCTAGAGAAGAGTGTTCCATTGATTCAAAGACACGGTACTCCCCAGTTCATGGATTGTTTTCTGCCTTAAATAAAGGACACCAAAATCCATTAAAAAATGCCCAAGGCTATAAGCAATGGTTACTCCCCAAGCCTCTACTAAATTACAGTCCCTGACTTTGCTTCTTAAACAAAACAGATGTTCAAGTTTGAGAAAGCATTCAATAAACAACACCCCATTTCCCCTGTAAGTTTGCAATAGAAAAAAGATATAGATAAAAGGTCTATATAGATAAGCTCAAAAAATCACGTTTATTTCAAAATAATCTAATACTGAATAGTGGGGCAAATTAAATTACCGAATATCAATTCGATGAATGAGACAAACTTACCTGGTTATTGGACATTGCAGGATAAACTGACCCATAATGAATTTGACTCTGCACAAAGCTATGGAGAAGCAGAGAAGAACCTGGGCCAGGCTCCTGGTGGTTAAAGGGAAGAACTGCATTACCCAGTTTGTTTTTCATTTCTAAACTCAGGAATCAGATAAATCAGCAGCATATCGCTATGAGAAATAAAAATCAGGGACGGAGCGATAGCCCAGCGGGTAGGGCATTTGCCTTGCGCGGCCGGCCTGTGCCAGCCCGGTTCGATTCCCAGCGTCCCATATGGTCCCCGAGCACCGCCAGGAGTAATTCCTGAGTGCAGAGCCAGGAGTAACCCCTGAGCGTTGCCGGGTGTGACCCAAAAAGCAAAAAAAAAAAAAAAAAAAAAAAAGAAAAATAAGATTGTAGCTAAGGAAGGGGTTTTTCTTTAAGGAAATTCCTCCCACATGAGAGATACCATGAATGTTGTGAAAACAGTAGTTTTTGGCACCCCATTACATACCACTGTTTTAAAACCCTTGACCTATTATTTCAGCACATTCTTGATTAGAATTATAGAACTTCACCATGCATCTATTCATTTAAATATTTTCTCATATAAAGGTGGGAATTAATAGATGCTATAGAGATCATATAATCACACAACTTAAAATAGTGCTATATCATCCTTTACAAAATAAAATTGTCAAGCCCATTTATAGGCAACTAGAAATTTATCTTGTTCATAACCAAGTAACTGCAAGTCTCCTAACACAATAAACATTGATATATGTTTTGACAGAATATTTTATCACTTATCTTTTTTGGGGGCCACACATAAAAGTGCTCAGCGTTTACTCCTGGCTCTGCACTCAGAAATCATTCTTGGTAGAGCATAGAAAACCACATGGGATGGCAAGGATCAAAACTGGATCAGCTTCACGCAAGGCAAGCAGCCTACCCACTTCATTGTGCCTTTAGCCCATTCTTTGACCACTCTTAATGGAAGAGATAGTTTAATTATTATCACTCCAGTTCTTACCTGAAATATAAGAATTCTTCTCAATTCCACTTTACAGAGGAATTAAGAAATTTATTGAGGGTATAATCAAGGAGATAATAATCTATTTAGAATTCTTCAGATTGAAAAATTAACTTCTATTGTAGTAAGGACTTTGCATCAGGCATTAGCTCCTACTATGGACAATTTAACTTGTTACAGGTAAACACATTTTTATCAATGAATATTTTTTACTAAAAGAAATGTCTGTAATTCTGTTTTATTAATAATGAAACAATATGCAGCTATATCGCAAGCCATAATGGCCCCCATTCCCAATGAATGGAGACATTACTGGCACCCACTCGATCAAATCGATGAACAATGAGAAGACAAGTGACAAGTGACAATGATAAATGTAATATTAATAAAATACCAATTATATGGCAAGAACAATTAAAAAATTCACTATATTACTTTAAAATGTGTTACATGGTTACTATTATCTACCAGTGAGTAAATTGAAGAACGTAAGTATTTCACTAAGAAATACAGATAGATGCATATTGGCACCAAAATTCAAAAAAGTAATAAGCTATCCTCTTCAAATTTGAATCTTTGACTAATGTTGAATAGGAATGGAAGAGGTGCCATATCATTGAATTACAATTGCCCATTTTTAAAATCTGTCCTAATTGATGGAAAGTTAGTCAGAGAGATATGGAAATTGCTAAGGGAAGGATATAGCAAACACTTAAGGCATACACAGGTCGTGAAAAAGTCTCCTATTGCTGGGCATATGGCAGCAAAAGCATCAGTTCTTAACCATATGTGCTGCAAACCATAGAATGTCAAAGGAATAAAAGAGAAACAGGGCTGTGGGCCTTGCAAGACGGACCCCAGAACCCCAATGACAGTCTAGAGAGTAGCAGACCTCAGACCAGGAAGCAAGAAAAGGACACAGGGCATTGTAGATGAGAGAACAGACCAGGAGAACATTGAGGGGCAATGGACCATTGTAAGAAAAAGGATTGCCTACTAAAGGACAACGGGCCCATGGACTTGAAGGACCAAGTCATTAAGGAACCAGTGTAGACCAAGGACAACACACATAGGAACACCAAAGAACAAAGCAAGTAAGAAGCTAGTTTGCAGACAGACCGAACACTTGGAAAATCAAAACTACCTTTTAAATCTGTTAAATAACTGTAGATTTATAAACACCCAAAAGTTGTATACCACTTTATGGACAATGACTCAAGGACTCTTTAAGAAGTTTGTTTCTTGGTGACATGAACACATAAGTACATAAAATATTTAGAGTATTCATATGTAATGATTAATATTAGTTGAAAATAAACTGTAATATTGATACTGGATATTCCAGTTGGCACTCTCTTTCCCAGTTAGTTGTCATACATCTATCTAGGGATTTAGGAATACACAGCTGTTATCTCAGAACACTGAAGTATATAAAAAACCTTGTTAATGTTCTTTAGAAAATAAGATCTCTCTCTTTATTTGCATAAGTGCTAGGAAATATATGTGATTGTTTTTCTGGGAAATAAAGTTAACTTGAAGATGAAACTTGTTCTGTTGAACACGATAGTATTGATGAAAGTAGGATTGAACCTTATAAATCACATCTCACTCTAGCATCTCTGTCTAATCTGAACAGAAGCTTGCAATTACTTAATTATAAAACTTGAGCTAATTTCAGTAGCTAATTTTCAGAAATTCTAAAAAGATGTAATTTTTTAAACCTAAATGTCTTTAAGAGTTATACTAATTGAAAGGATACTATGGATAACTCTATGATAATATTGATCTCTGTGTGTAGGTATTACCACTTCCACACACACACAATTTTCCTATACGTGGGAGGTAAAAATGAAACATAGTAGAGAACAACAAGTGGTCAATATCATTAAAACCGAAAATTTTATCTACTGTATTGAGTTTACATGGGGATATGGTGGGCTGGGAGGTGTCACTGATATACTCCTGGAGGAAACAAACTATCATGGTGTAGTGTTTGAGTAATGCATGCATAAAAAATGTGGTCAACAGTACTGCAATTCCAGGTATCTAAATAAAAATGGTTTAAAAAAGAGTTTTCATGTATCTCCCAACATTGAAAACTACCAAATCAATTTCATTACTAGCAACTAAGTCATTAAGTCCTAATTATGTCAAAATGAATTTTATACTACATTATAAGGTAAATAAAAGCATTAAAAGATCTCTTTTAAAGGACAGAGAGAGCTCATCACTAGGTATTGAGTATGGTACTCACTTATGGTACATGTGGTTGTCCTCTACTAGATTAGGAAAGGCTAAAAACAGCAATTAATCATCACAGCTTGACTTTTATTGATTTATTTTCTAATAATTCTACTTAAAATCCATTTAAGATGTTTGGACCTAATAATATAAAATAAATTTGTTAACAATATTAACTTCACTTATGATAGAAAAGATATGATGCCACAATAAGATCCAAAGATAAAATAAGGAAAACAATATGGGCATTCCTCCGAAAGCTAGATACTGAGCTCCCATTTGATCCAGCAATAGCACTCCTGGGAATATACCGAGAGACCGAAAAACACATAGCAGAAACACTATCTGTACTTCTTTATTCATCTCTGCGCTATTCACTATAGCTAGAATCTGGAAACAACCTAAATGCCCGAGAACAGAGGACTGGCTAAAGAAACTGTGGTTCATCTACACTATGGAATACTATGCGGCTGTCAGAAAGGATGAAATTATGAAATTTACCTGCAAATGGATGGACATGGAGTCTATCATGCTGAGTGAAATTAGTCAGAAGGAAAAGGACAGATATAGAATGACTGCATTCGTTAATAGGGATATAGATACCAGTGTTTTAATAAATATGGGAAATGGTAATGGCAGATTAAAACTCACCACTGAATATACACAAAGAGACTTAAGTGATAAACTCTAAATATCTGCAGGGCTAGCCATAATGTGTAAAATAAGAGGGAGAGAGATGCAGAGACAGTGAGAGAGATAGAGAGAGAAAGAGAGGAAACTGGGGTACCTGCTATTAAGGCGGGTGGGAGGGACGGGAGGGGGGGGTAATTGGTGGTGGAAATGGGGCACTGGTGGAGGGATGGGTGCTGGAATACTGTATTACCAAGAATCAATTATGAATACCTTTGTAATTGTGTGTTTCACGGTGGTATAATAAAAAAAATTAAAAAAAAAACAAAGATAAAATAAAATTTAATACAATGTTTTAGATGCCAGAGCTGAAAACTTAGTTATGGCAATATAATAAATAGCATACTATATTATATTAAATTATTTTAATTTCTTTATTTACATGTAAAGTCATATGATATTAATCACTGCAAGTTGGTTTGTTTTTATTTTTGATAATTCAATTTGCTATTCCTTTAAGTTTTATATTGTGAAATTTATTTTATTATAACACCATGACTTCTTCTAAGAAGAACTCTGGAATTGTGATGACCAGCTGATCAAATATCAGGAAAACCAGGAGAGACATTTGAGGATTAAAAAAAAAAAAGCCTGGACCAGGTATGCTGATCCAGTGACTCACACACATGGGGCAGAGCTGCTACTTGCTCTCCCTGTGCCCAGCTGATCACGAGGCGTCCGGGAGGGATGGCGGGTTCTAGCCCTCTCCTGTCACCCCCAGCAGAGCCTCACAAGAAATCAGAGGAGCCCCACAACATGAGGGCCGCCATTTTCCACATCCGGACCTCCTCTCATCAGAACTCCACCCAGCAGACGAGCCTTTCACAGCCCGGCTTGCAAGGCTGCGGTTCATCACTAAATGCTGTATTTAGAGGTGACTACAAGAGTATGCCACCCGTACTGCAAGCCTGGCAAGCTGCCCATGTCATATTTGATATGCCAAATACAAGTAACAATTATATTAGGTCATTCCCATAACCTAATATAATGGTTTGAGGCTCTTTATGTTCCTGGGCAAAGCAGATGCCCTTGGGCTCGACTAGCATGAGACAGGACCTATGGAGATATTACTGGTGCCCACTCGAGCAAATTGATGATGAGCGGGAAGATAGTGCTAGTGATAGTGATATTGATAGTGATAACACCATGAGATATACAATTACAAAACTGTTCATAATTAGGTTTCAGTCATACAGTGTTCCATTAAGTTTGTTGGAGCAAATAATAAAAAAAAGTATTATATATCTGCCAAGGGGGAATACTGGGAATGGCAGGAAACCTGGGGCATGACTGGAAGAAAGGGGTTATTGGTAGTGGGATTGGTGTTAGATATTGCATGCCTAAAACAACTCTATTATGAACAATCTTGTAAATCGCAGTATCTTTACAGTAAATATATAACTAAGAATTAAAAAAGTAAATACATTGTGACTATTATGCCACTTTTTTTGGGGGGACACACAGCAGTTTTCAGGAGTTACTCAGGAATCACTCCTGGCAGGCATGAGAGTTCATGCCATGAACCCAAGAATCAAACCATTGTCAACAGTGTGCACTAAAGCTCCTTACATGCTGTACTATTACTCCGGCCTCTGCATACTACTTGTAATAATGCCTCATAATCACTTAGAAAGGTAAACAATGCATTTGAGATGCATTGAAATTAATGGTGACACAAAAATATCTGGATTTTTATTTTGACATTGCATCTTTCTTGAACACATTATAAAGTTCTTTGAGAAAATTAATTTAGGTGTTTTAATTATTTCATTTTTAATACAAGTGATTTAAATATATTCTCTTGGAGGTTTAACAGCATGTGACATGAGATTAAACTCACTTCATATTAGTTTCATACTAATCTCTCCAAAGGATTTTCTTAATTTAAATATCAAGTAAGTCAGTTCACCAAAATATATTCTTGCCATTGTAAAAGTACTGTGTAAAATTAATACTGATAATTGAGTCGAACAACTTTGGTTGTTTTTATTCTGATTAAAGAGAAAGTTGGCATTCAACTGCAGTGTCTTATAATAATAACAAAAAAACACAATTAAACATGTTGAAAATTTTAAAAAAAAATTTCTGGATGAAACTTCACTCTTGTGAGCTTTATAATTATTGAATGCTCAAGGATAATAAAGATCAATATTATTTGTGGAAATATAATGTTGTCTAACATTTGAAAACAAAACCAGAAAAGAATCTGTTTTGTGGAAAATCGAATGGCAATAGTCATTGTATCTGCAATACAGTTTGAATATGTATCTTTGGTTTAATCTGATGACCAGAAAATAAAAATGTTTTAACAGCTCAGTATTTAGGCAATAGTAGTAGATTATGTTTGACCCAGTGGAAGTAGCAAAATGATTATAAAAAACAAATCATATTTTATCTACAATGAACTTGACACTTTGCATGACATTCATCATGTACATGTGATATTTAGAAACTTGCTGTTTTGGTATACAGTAGCAATAGTACAGTAGGTAGGGTATTAGCCTTGCACATAGATTCGATCCTCAGCATCCCATATTGTCCCTCACCATGGCTAGGAATAATTCCTGAGGTGCAGACCCAGGAGTACCCCTGAGCATTGTTGGGTGTGACCCAAAGAGCCAAAATAAAAATAAATAGAAGTAAAAAAACAAAAGAAACAAACTTCTGTTTTCAAAAATAACAAAGCAATAGAGAACTTGAATATTTGACACTTTAATCTGTGTAACTCAATTTTTCTCCCTGTTATCAAAGGCCAATGCTCAATTTTTAATAATTTTATGTTTTCCTGTTACCAAGGTTTTTTCTGTTGTTGTTACCATTTTATACAATTTTTAATAATTTTATGTTTTCCCTGTTACCAAGGTTTTTTCTGTTGTTGTTACCATTTTATTTTTTGACCAGATAAGAAATTAGAGTCCAGAGACTCTCACACATGGGGGCAGAGCTGTTCCTTGCTCTCCCTGTGCACAGCCATTCATGAGGCAGTCGGGAGGCATGGCGGGTTCTAGCCCTGGCCACCACCTCGGCAGAGCCTCACAACAAGCCAGACCACCCCCTCCTCACTCCACGGGCGCCGCCATTTTCCACTTCTGGACTTCCCTCTCGTCAGAACTCCACCCAGCAGACCAGCCCATCATAGCGCGGTTCATCAATAAATGCTTTATTTGGAGGTGTTTAAAAGAGTTTGCCTCCTGCTCGACAAGCCTGGCAAGCTTCTCGTGTTGTATATGATATGCCAATTTCAGTAACAATTATATTAGGTCATTCCCATGACCTAATATAATGGTTTGAGGCTCTTTATGTTCCTGTAGCAAATGCCCCTGGCTCTACTGGCATGAGACAGGACATATGGAGATATTACTGGTGCCCGCTCTAGGAAATAGATGATCAACGGGAAGATCGTGATCGTGATTGTGAAGGAAATTAGGCCACACCAAGGGCTATTCAGGGGACTTTTCTGTGAACATGCTCAGGAATGATTCCTGGTGGTACTTGGGGAAACCATATGTGGCTCCATGAATTGAACTGGATTTGGCTGCTGCAAGGCAAGTGTCTGATCTGTCCAGTCTACAAAGTTTGTTATATTTTTAACAGTATTTATTGAACTATAACACCTTATAGAAATTCAACTTTTATTTCTCTTCTCCAATTTTTTTTGCTTTTTTTGTGTCATACCTAGCTATGCTCAAGGGTTACTCCTGGCTCTTTTCTCAGGAATTACTCCTGGCGGTACTTGGGAAGACATGGGATGCTGTGGATAGAACATGGGTGGCCGCATGTAAGGCAAATGCCCTACCTGCTGTGCTATCACTCTGGCCCATCTTCGATTTTTTAAGAGTAAAAATTATGATTGATAAAACATGTTTCAGTTCACATGGGAAATGCACAATTGTTTGCAAGTTAAAGTAAAATTTGTCAGTTCATATTTTGAATCAGAATAATTATCCATTGGCAGAACTGATACATGCGTGATAAGTTTGTTTAATCACAGACCTAATATTAAAAGCTTTTGACAATAGTACTGGGTAATACATTTGCTAAGTAAGTAAAACCCATAAGTGAAACTTGATGTACAAAATGTAGCTAGCAGATATTTCTCTAAACTCAAATTTGTACTATATGTGTTAGCAGGATTCAGTATATCTCAGAGAAGGCAAATGAAATAGAAATTTTAAAGTACCACAGTTAATGCTTATTTGAAGAAACTTACCTATGATTCATACAATAAATATTTGTGAAGCATGTAATAGATTCACAAGGCTTATTTTCACAACAAAATAAATTCTCACTTAGAATGCTGCATTTCAAATTCCCATTTTAGAGCAATACGATTGCTCTATCTTCACTCTTGTTGCTCAAAAAGGTTTCCATAACATTCCACATCTGTAGTAATCAATTTCTTCCTTTAATCAATGCGAGAAAATCCTTTTCAAAAGCCTTTTCTTTGTTACTAAAAGTTGAGAGTTGACTCTTAATAAAGTAACTTATTATTTATTTGTATGATAGAACCAATTTTGCCATTTCATACATGAGGTGTTGCTATATAATGCCCACCATCAGAGCACCAGGATCCCTTCACCAATCTCCCAAGTTATTTTTATTACCCTCCTGAAATAGGATAGAGTTAGACATTTAGTGCACTATCAGTATACCTGCCTTTGTTAAAAAATTGATTTAATTTACTTTGGTAAAAAATACATCAAACTCCTTCTCAAAATAAGAAGAGCACAGCAGAGGTAAACTAGTTTACTGAGATAAAGTTAAGCTTTAAGAACAAAAGGAGATGAAATCAAGTTTGAAGAAAGACAGAGTCAGGTATTTATATGTTTACAAAATAATTATTTTCCTTTTGTGGAGGGAGAGTGAATTTTTAAAGTGTAGCCAGAATTCACAAGCAGAAATTAGTGGGGCCTGATTCAAAGAGAAAAAGTGAACACCATATTAAGAAAATGACATTATTTTAAAGATATTGAATGACATGCTAAATACTTTGGACTTCAGTTGGCAGATAGTATAATGGAATAGGGAAATGGTATCATCAAAACTGGTGAGGAAAGTATAGTGGGATGAACATTAAAAGATATTTGGACCTTGAGGTGAAGTGAAATTATTACAGTAGTCAGGATAAAAGAGTAATGACAGTTATATTATTATTATTATTATTATTAAAATAGCATTAAAACTATGATGTTAATTTCTTAACTATGAATCCAAGAGTATGAATACAGTATAATTTATTATCATACGGTATTTACTTTTTTTTCTTTTTGGGTCACACCCTGCGTGCTCAGGGGTTACTCTTGGCTCTTAGCTCAGACATTACTTCTGGCAGTGCTCAGGAAACCATACGGGATGCCAGGGATTGAACCCATGTCAGCTGCATGCAAGGCAAATGCTCTACCCACTGTAATATCACTCCATCCCTGAGAATATTAATTTTAAGATGTTACTACTCTCAGTATAATACAAATGATTATAAGATATTATTTAACCTTAATCATTATATTTTTTAAACCTTACTTTTATTTATTGGATTTGGGCTACACGCTGTGGTGCTCAGGGGTTATTCCTGACTTTGCACTCAGGGATCACTCCTATGTGGTACTTGGGGGACCATATGAGATGCTGAGATCAAACCCCGGTCATAGTTTTATATATTTTTAAGGATTTTGGTGCTGTGCCAAAAAGTGTTTGAGGGGTATTTCCAACTTTGGAGGTGGTCCAGGGACTATGCAGTGAACCAGGGATTTATCTAGGGGCTAGTACATGCAAAGCATGGCTCTGCCTGTTGAACTGTTTTTCCTGATCCTGAAATATGTTTTTATTTTTGTATGGAGCTATTTTAGTTTTTGGGCCACAACTGGCACTGTACATTGCTTACTTGTGTCTCTGTACTCAGGTCCATGCAAGGCAAGTAAATCTCTACAAGACCTTTCTGACCTCCTGAAACTCTGTTTATGATAGGTGGGATGTTTGGAGCCACACCCAATGGTGCTCAGATTTACTCTTGGATCTGTGCTTATGGATCACTTTTTGTGGACTTGGGACCTTACAGGGGTGCTGGGGACACAAACTGGGTTGGCCTTATACAAGACTAGTACCCTACCCGCTGTATATCAATTTGGCTCTCTCCAAAAAATTTTTTTTTTAGTTGAGAGGTCATTTATCAAGAACATACTGTTCGAAATTCTTTCATAGAAGGGTTTCTAGTATTTTTTAAAAAATTTAATAATTTTTATTATACCACCTTGAGATATACAATTACAAAGATGTTCATATTTGAGTTAGGTCTTAAAGTGTTCCAGCACCCATCCCTCCACCAGTGCCCATTTCCCAACACCAATGTCCCCTTCCCTCCTCCCCATAGCCTGCCTCTATGGCAGGTTCTTTATCTCTTTTCTCTCTTTCTCTCTATCTCTCTTCCTTCTCTTACATTGTGGATTGCAATACATACATTTAGAGGTTATCATGTGTATCTTTCTGCCTGTATTTAGTGCCCAGTTCTAGGTTGGTATAAGCATTTTTGACAATTATTAGCACTCTGTTCCCTTCTCTGCCTTACCTAACCTCTGACTCCCACACGTTTGTGTAATTTTCACTTTGATTAGACCTCCTGATCCATGTTTCACCTGACCTTGGATATTGGTATCATAGGTGGGCTGGACATGTAATGTGATTTGGAGATGACTGCTGGACTAGAGCTGTTACTGACTGGATCCCACGGGATGTCAAAAGATCACGTGGCCGCCCACCTACAAGATGGTCAGACTTCTTTGTCAAGACCCTGAAGGAACAGTTTGAGGCTCTTCATATTCCTGAATCAACCAGATGCTATTGTGCTACATTGGCACGTGATAGGGTCCAATGGAAATGTTACTGGTGCCCGCTAGAGCAAATCAATGAATAATGGGATTCAAGTGATCAAGTGATCAAGTGATCAAATAAATATAGTCATTCTATATGTCTTTTTCCATATGGCTAATTTCACTCTACATGAATTTCTCCATGTCCATCCATTTATAGGCCGAATTTCATAGCTTCATTTTTAAATTTCATAACTTAATTTTTTCCTAACGCATGCATAGTATTTCATTATGTAGGTGTACCACAGTTTCTTTAACCAGTCATCATTCTCAGGCACTCTGGTTATTTCCAGATTATGGCTATTGTGAATAGTGCTGCTATGAAAACAAAGGTGCAGATCGTGTTTTTGCTGTGTGTTTTTGGCTTCCCAAGGTATATATCCAGGAGTGCTATGGCAGGGTCAAATGGGAGCTCAATGTCTAGTCTTTGGAGGAATGTCCATATTATTTTCCAAAAAGGCTGCACCAGTTGATATTCCCACCAGCAATAGGTAAGAGTACCCTTTTCCCACAAATTGAGTTGATTCTTTTGATACTTGTTGTGGAAATTGTCATTAGACATACATTTTTCACGTTTCTGTGGGGGGAGGTCACACCCTCTGGTGCTCAGAGATTACCAGGCCCTGATATGTAAATTTTTATTATTACTATACTATTATTATTATTATGGTTTGGGCACCACAGCTGGTAGTGGTCAGGGACCTTTTCCTGACTTTGTGTTCAAGAGTCACCCTTGGAGGTTCTTGGGGATCATATGCCTAGGATTCAAACTGGGGTTAGCCATATGTGTTGGGGAGCTGCTGGATCCCCCAATAATACCAGGAAACAAGTTCCCTTCTACCTCCGAAGCCAGCAGGGAATGGATGAAATCTCAGGAATCCGGCACAGTTTTAAAAGGCTTTACTATCACAGGTTCTGATATACAATACAAGATCAGGAAAAATCCCTGGACTTTGGGTTCCTGGCTGGGTCCTGGCCACTTGTAGGCCAAGATGGCTGCCACCAGGTGTTAAATCCTAACAAGGAAGAGAATGGAGAGGAGAGGCACAAAAGAAAGGGAAGTCAAAATGGCAAAAGGCCTTTCTCCTTTCTCCCAGTTTATTTTATAGATAGAAACCTGCAAAAACTTCCCAGGCTGGCCCATCGTGGGCTGGGCTATCTAGAGATGAAGCCAGGCTATCGACCTTTTTGAAATGTAGATCTTCAGGTGGACCTTTTGGCTTCACAAATGCCAGATCTTATTCAAAACCTCCCTAGCAGGGCTGGGAGGGGCTGTAATCTAAGTGTAGCTGGATCTTAAAGTTGGGTGTGTCACCCAACAATGTGCAAGAATTATGAACTCCTGTACTATTTCTCTTACCATGAAGTATGAATTTTTGATACATAAATTTTGCTAATACTTATGGTAGAAATCATATAAATGGGAATCAAGCAAAATGGTATTTATTATTATTAATATATAAATAATATTAAAAGACTGGGGGCCCTGGGGTGAACCCAGAGGCATGGCAGAGCCTGGCAAGCTACCCGTGATGTATTCGATATGCCAAAAACAGTAACAATAACTGTATTTACTAAACATTAATTTTATATTATAGTCCTTAACTATTCATTTGAGTCCTTGATTATAGAAAAGACAGATTCCTAGCTTTAAGTTGGGAATCTGGGGTTTTAGAAGAATTTAGGAAGTTTTTTGAGGGCCTGTTAAGGAGGCTGAAGATGTCTTAGAAGTGGATTCTGGATATGCACAGACCCTGCCCTCCTGGAGGAACAACCATGTTATCTCAGTGCAGTATTTTATGTACTGTCTTTATTTTATGCTATTTAGTGTCTCTTTCCTTAGAGTAGTGTTTAGGTATGCCATCTTCACTTGCTTTTTTGACTTTTCCCTGTCCCTTCATTTTCTTTTGTTTTATACCCCCCCACACTTTCAATTGCTAAAATTCTACCACTATTTTATTACTAAAACACATTTCACAGACAAATAAAAAGGGTGTTTTTCTATAACACCGGGAGGAATGGTGGGTTCTATCCCTGGCCCGCCACCCCAGCAGAGCCTTGCAACAAGCCAGACGACCCCCACTCCATGAGGGCCGCCATTTTCCATATCTGGACTTCCATCTGCGTCATAATTCTACCCAGCAGAAGAGCCTATTGCAGCCTGGCTCATTGGACCCACCCTGCAGCAGACTTTTTTTTAAGTGCGGCCCAAGTATGTTGATCCAGAGAATCACAGACATGGGGTAGAGCTGCTACTGGCTCTCCCTGTGCCCAGCCACTCACAAGGCTCCGGGGAGGGATGGCGGGTTCTAGCCCTGGCTTGCCACCCCAGCAGAGCCTGCAACAAGCCAGACAACCCCCCACTCCATGAGGGTCACCATCTTCCACATCCGGACTTCCCTCTCGTCAGAACTCCACCCAGCAGAAGAGCCTATTACAGTCCGGCTCTTGCGGCCAAAGCAGCCACGTGGTTCATCAATAAATGCTGGATTTAGAGATGACTACAAGAGTATGCCACCCACACGGCAGAGCCTGGCAAGCCTCCAGTGTCGTTTTGATATGTCAAATACCAGTAACAATTATAGACTTCATTCCCATGACCTAATGTAATGGTTTGAGTCTCTTTATGTTCCTGGAGCAAGCAGATGCCTTTGGGCTCTACTAGCATGAGACAGGACATATGGAGATGTTACTGGTGCCCACTCTAGCAAATCGATGATGAACGGGAAGACAGTGATAGTGTCTAATTTTATATAGTATTGATCATTTTGATAGAATAAAAATATTGAATAGCATGATTTCAATAAGTAATATATGCCATCGAATAAAATTCTGAAATATCTATATTTTACAACCACATTACTCTTTAATGATATTTCTTTGTGCATTTTCACATAGAATAATAATTGACTTATTATTTTTATTATAAAACTCAGAAAAGGAATATTTCTATAAATTATGAAAATTCATAAAATTAAGAAATGGAATATTTCTATAAATTATTTTATGAAAATTAATTAAAACATTTTAATTATGATAAAGCATTTGGAAACAACTGCTGGACTAGAGCCATTTCCGACTGGATCCCACGGGACATCAAATGATCATGTGGCCACTCACCTACACTATGGTCAGACTTCTTTGTCAAGACCCTGAAGGAAATTTTTGAGTCTCTTCATATTCCTGAAGCAAGCAGATGCCATTGGGCTACACTGGCATGTGATAGGGTCAAATAGGAAATGTTACTGGCGCCTGCTAGAGCAAATTGATGCATAATGGGATGTCAAGTGATCAAGTGATCATTATAACATACCATTAATTTATACCGGACATCAGATTATTATATAAAATAATTCAAATTGATAAAAAAATAACAATATAATTAAAGCCTCATTTTAATTTTAGAAGATATATATGTTCTCATAAAAATAAGGTTTTTCAAATTAAATGGTACTACAAAAGTACCTAATGGAACTTACCATTACATAGGTCAAATAAAATAAAATAATAAAATTATTTAATCATAATTTAAAATAATATAAGATAGTGAAATTATAAAATAAAATGATTTTTATTATTCTGTATTTTAATTATTATTTTATTTTGTATAATGATTATTATAGGATATCATGTAAACAATACATAAATTATATTAATAAAATCATATTTATATTATTTTATACCTTATTATAAAACAAATATTATGGAGGTAAAATGTATCCTTATAAAATGTCACAAATTATTGACACAGAGAAAAATACAACAATGCATGTAACATTCATGTTAATTTATCTACCAGTCACTAACTAGAGGCTAATGACAATCATTTAATGTACACCCAAATAAACATATTTTATAAAATTGCTCTTTATAAAGAAATATTTTTATAAGAAAATATTTAAAACATTTAAAATTAAGTTTTGCCAGTTTTTATTCCTAGTCATTTATTTCTCAAGATGTTGGGTTAGAAAGAAACAAAATCATACACAAGTCCCTTAAATTTACATTTAAGTTAAAGAGACAGCTATTTTGTAAAGTAAATATTGAGACAAGAAAACTCAGTGGCTGGCATTCATGTACCATGTGTAGGAAATATGAAGGTTCAGTTTCCTAATAACTGAATTCTCCCCCCCCGGCACCAATGGCTTGTCCCTGGTGACCCCTAGAACAGCTAGGAAAAACACAACACTAATAATCAGATCCATATCATAAGGACAATCAGGTCCTGGAATGTCAGGTGGTACATTCTCCCTTCATACTCACATATTAGGCACAGAAGTGTATCCATATATGAGCAATATGTAGTGCGCTTGCTGACCAATAAGTTAGAAAAGTAATAACAAGCAAAAATTAGAGGTCTGTTAACAAATAAGAAAGCACTGAAAAACTATAGCTTACCTGATAAAATCAATAAATTAGAGAATACTGATTTTAATATAGTTACTGAAATAATTCTGATATCCTACATTACTTTCTATCAATGTATTTTAAAATGTGTTTTCAAACATTGAGCATATTTTATTTGAAGCAGTACTTTGTTTAATACAGTAAGAAGTTTCTCAGCTGGTCCATTTACTCTAATGCTTTTTAAATGAATAATACTGTGATTTGATATTGCTTTCAGTAGAAAGCATTATGAATTTGAAGTAGAAGCTTTATAGATATATCTCTTCTAAACAAGAGTAGAGATCAGCAAAGGGAAAATATAGGAAAAAAGGGTAAAACACAATTGTATGAGTAGATTAGTCTTCACTGAAACTATCATTTCACTTGTATCACTTGCCTTCCCATTGTTCATCTATTTGCTCAAGCGGGTGCCAGTAATGTCTCCATTCGTTGGGAAAGTGATCATTATTGTTATAGTTTTGGGGCATATAGAATACACCACGGGTAGCTTGCCAGGCTCTGGCATGGCTCTGGGTTCATTCCAGGGACCCAGTCTGCAGGACTAAACTAGGGTCGGTGCCATGCAGTTCAATCAAGCACCTGACCCCCGTGTACTATTGACCAACTTTGTACATTCTAACCGTGGAATGGGTATTTGTACACTCACTTCCAAGTCCTCAGAAAGATCCCAAAGACAGATCTGCCCACTATGGCATCCAGTGACAATAGTAGCTCCGTCATCTGTCAGAAGTACTGCTGAGATGCAGTGTGTTGGGGCTTTGTACCCCTAAAGAATGATGGGTAGAGCAAGGCTGTTTCCTGCCATTGTGTACTGAAACTGAGTTAAGAAAATGTTTACTGACAACAGGCACAAAAGATTAGCTCAAAGTGATTATCTCAAATCATTCCTTCCACTTACAAAGTTACTTTATGGTAAAAATTCAAAAGTAAGTTACACTATGGCAATATGAGGTATTGAGTAATGCTTTAAATATGACTTGTTTCTGTACTTAAGTGGGTTATTCAGTAGTTTACATTGTAAATAGCACATATGTTATGTACTAACATTAAAAAGAAAAAAACTAATGATGCAATTGTATTGAATGCAGGTGAAGAAAAAAAATCCCCATAACAGCTTTAAAAACTCTAATCCTTGAAAGGGAAGTTTTGGGGTTCAGCAGGGTCCCCAACATATTATAGGGTTCAGTGGAGGACCCTGGTGCATTCGAGCAAATGACCATCCCCAATCCCGACCCATAAACAAAGGAATGAGAGTCTTCTTGGAAATCAATGGCAGTTTAAGTCATCTAGTTATAGAGATATTATGAGACATAAGGGTGTTATAGATAAGTGATAAACAATGAACATTTGCAAAACTTCTTCATTCAGGGGACAATCTCCTCAAGGATTCATCTAAGGGGAGATTTCCATATTGGGGCTATTGCACCTTAGATTCCTTCTAGGTGATCTGCTCATCATGGGATTTCACCTAAGGGTTCATTGCTTTCTCCTTTCCTTTCCTGGTAATCCATACAATCATATTACATTTACTTCTCAGTAATAATTCTAGTCATTTTGCATAAACTCAGTAAGAGATGTAGACTTTATCTGCACCTTTGATTAGGCATATAATGGCCTCTCTGGACTCATGGCTTGCCTGATTCCATCCAAGTTCCATGACTGGGCCTTTCTTTTGAGGTATAAGGAACTAAGTTTAAGCTAAGGGCAACTGAGACTTAAGTCAAATAAATATGACAAATGCCCAGAAGTAAGTATTTCAGAGATTAATTCCAAGATTATAAAAGCATAGCATTAACTGTCTTCCTGTGTCTATCCAAAAAAAAGTACATTGCTCTAATATAGAGATATGCAAAGAAATATGAAACAAGAAAAAAATAAATATTTCATTTACATATACAAAATCCAAAGTCATCAGAGTGTTTAACTTGATAAATTGCTGTTTCTGTTATAGGAAATAATGTTACTAACAGGTATGGGAAGTCAGACATATGATGCGGTGAAAGTTAAGCACAGAGGGTTGGGTGTGCCCTGGTGATATAGAATGTGATCCAGGAGCACAGGAATGGGGGGCAATTCAATTAACTTATGCTCCTTGCCGGAGGGGAAAGGATCAAAAAATCTTAAACCTGAAATGCCTATGACAATAATCCAACAGGGAATTATATACAATAGATGAGTGGATAAAATAAAAAAACAAAACTGTGGTATATAAACCAATGGAATACTACTAAGCTATAACAAAGGATAAAATATTGAATTTCACTATGATTTTGACTGAATTTCAGAGCCTCATGCTAAGTTAAGCGAATCAGAGGGAGAAAGACAAATACCAGAATATCTAATAAATGTATTGAATAGAAGGAAAATATATATATATATATATATATATATATATATTCAATTCTTTAGACTGTATTCTGAGTTTGCTAAGGTGAGGGAGCTGGAGTAAAGTGGAGGGATCCATAAGACATTGCAGAAGGAAAACAGACAATCTGCCAAGGATATTGTTTAGATCATTATATGTATATGGAACAATCATTATCAGTGGTGTAAATCATGGTACCTTGATAAAAATGTTAAATAATCAAAATACAATTAAGAAAGTAAAGTATACAGATTATTCTATGTTATACAAATAAAAAAGATGAACCCAGAGCCATGGCAGGGCCTGGCAAGCTACCTGTGGTGTATTCGATATACCAAAAAACAGTAACAATAATAAACCTCATTTCCAACGATTGGAGATGCTACTGGTGCCCACTCAAGCAAATCGATGAACAATGGGAAGACAAGTGATAAGTGATAGTATTAAAAATAAACAAAGTTAGGGACCAATGTCCCATACTCTTCAATGTCCAGAGGAAACAAACCCTGATACTACAAACAGAGCTAAGAAACCAATGACAGGTGTGGAAAAAGTGTTATGAAGGGAACAAGGAACGTAGGCATATTGACACCATGGTGGTCAGTGTAGTTCAGATATATCAGTAATCCTTAGAACATGAACAATAATACTATTACATACCATAACATCTTATTTACACTTTTGAACAAAATAAAAAGGAACTATGGTATATGACCAGAGATAGTGTTCAATGGTAGAGAGTATGTGTGTCCTGCTTCTCATGTATTTCTGAATTCAATATCTGGAACTGATAAAAAAAAATGAAAATGAATTTAAGGTCACTATTAGGCATCCATAGTACCAGAAGCTTTCCGTATCATTTGCTTATGAGCAAGGAGATCTGAAGAGTGAGAAAAAAATACAAAAAATAGCATTTGGGATGCACAAATCCTATTTTGCTCTTTGGAGATCCAAAAACATTTTTGGATAAGAAAAGCAGAAGTTTCACTATTGGAAATCTCACAATTGCTAAATTGAATGTAGGGTTTTTTGACCACATAATTTAAGTGGTTTAATCACTATGCTGTATTGCTCTACTAAATACTTATTCTGCATCTTAAGAAAGATTTTGTGCTTCTAATGCAGATTTTAGAAATTGCCTATACATATAAAAATTTACCACATCAAATTAATTTTGATGAAGCTGGTAATTAAGCATGACCATCAATATTAATAGGAGGAAGTGAAAATAGTTATGATCTGTGGTCCCTGTCATCATGAAGTGTGGTAACTTATAATTAACTTGATAAGCTTCTAGAATATCAATAGAAATTAAGTAGCACTTTTAAAAGTTCTCTCATATTAACTCTATGTTTATTGGTAATAATCTTTATGAATATAGCAAAGTAATTTAGAAATACATGTGGTATTCCATATTTTTCATTTTTCTAAAATAGGAAAGAATGTTACCCATGTTGTGATGTATATTTTTATTATTTATAAAGCTTTGTTACACAAAAGGAATTATCCTGATCTCTGAACAAATAATCAGATTATTTTTGTACCAATAAGCCTCAATAAACAGGAGACAGATTGGCATGGACAAAAAGAGCGAGGGGTTGGAGAGGAAGTATGGCACTTTCCTTGCAGTCATCCACTCTAACTCAGTCCCTGACACTGCATATGGTTCCCTATACACTGGTAGGGGTTACTGCTGAGTACAAATCAAGAAAAAGTCCTGAGTACTGCCAGATGTGGCCCCCAAACATCCACAAAATATACAGAGAAATACATCCATAATATGTATGCTTCCTGCTTACACTAGAAAGACACAACATTGGAATAGCCACCTGGTCTTAGATGTGATTTTAATCATTTAGCTAAAGCTGATTATTTTGAAACTAACAAGAAGATGAGCTTGGATTTTTTTTAATTTTTAAGTATAATCAAAGGATGGCATGCAGGACATAGAGATTTAAGTTCTACTTTCACAATTGCTTAGAACTTCCCTTAGTAAAGGTCTACAGGAGATATTTCAGGCCAATATTATTTTTCAAAGGAATCTCCATTGTGGACATTCCCATGAAATTAACCCTTCACTAGAAATTTATGGAGTTTTGTTCCCTTTTACATTAACAAGACAAAAATGTATTTAGTATTAATGCCATACTTACAAAACAAATTTTTGAACTCATCCACAAGTCTCACCAAAATATCATCAGGTAACCTGCTAATAAAGACAGTAAGTTTATTCTTCACTCCCTTAAGAGTAGGTTAATGTGGCCAGTGCGATAGCACAGTGTGGAGGGCCTTTGCCTTGCATGCAGCCGACCTGGGTTTGATCCCTGGCATCCCATATGGTCCCCTGAGCACCACCAGGAGTAATTTCTGAGCAAAGAGTAGGAATAACCCCTGAGTGTTGCAGGGTATGATCCCCCAATAAAAAAGAGTAGGATAGCACTGTAGTGACAGACTATTAACAGTATCTTGTTGGGTAATCCTTTGTTCACAGTCCTGTCTCCTACTTACCAGCCCTGGCTTTTGTACTGTAAATGAAATTTTGTTTTTCTCTTTCCTATATGACCTTTACATATTCTTATGTTAGAGCAAAGGCCTTTTGTTTAGACACAGGAAGACAATTAAGGCTACACATTGGATATAGGAGTAAATTTACCCAAATATTTACTCCTGGGTATCCCTCATATTTCATTACTTAGAACCTCGTTGTTCTTAGATTGATTCTAGTTCCTCATACTCCTAAAAGGTTCCAATAGTAGGACTCAGATGGACCCAAGGCAAGCAGTTATTAAGCTATCCTGGCCTCAACATGGGACAGACTAAATATCACAAGTAAGATAATAAGCTAAGAGCAAGGTTATGGAACAAACTCGGTCCTGGCCCAAAGATAAACAACTGGTTTGGGAACCATTAAGGGTTAGAACAAGACTTAACTAGAGAACTGTAGTCTGGAATATATAGCAAGATGTCCCCAGGAAAAGCCACCATTTATCAATGTCTTTATCTCTTACTGTGTTTATATAAAATGACTAGAAATATCATTAAGATTTTTTTCTAAGCTAAGGAAAGGAGAAGACAACAAGCCAGGATTCTGCCTCTCTCTTGGTCTGATCCATAACCTAGGGCAGGTTTCTATCTCTGGGAAGTTTCCTTAGTAAATTGCACTGGGCAGGAGAGTTTTTAATACCTTATTATTGTTTCTGGATCAAGGTTTATTTACATCTTTCATCTCCCAAATCCTAATATTTTGGGAGGATTTAAGGAAGCACACTTGAGTTGAATAAAAGTGCCAGAACCTCTAATTACCTATAAGCCTATGGTCTTGTTCCTTTGTCTGGTGATCACGGGAAACAGTCATCAGGTGCCTAAGGTGCCAGGGGACTTTGTCAAACCCAAATATCTGTTGAGGATGCCGCTGGTCCATAAAGTATCTCACAAGAGGAAACTATGGTCAGAGGTCTTGGAAAAGGCATGTGGGGTACTGTCCAATGAAGTAGGAGATCTTATTTGCTGTTTACCTGTATAAATGCAACAGAAATTTGATTATTCAGCTCTCGAAGGATCTTGATGTATTGGGTTCGAATGCACTGTTTGGCTAGGGCTTGAGCCTGCTTGGGTCTCAAAAGAATCAAAGGCTTTCTTTAAATCAATGAACATGAGACAGAGTGGCATCTTGAACTCCCTACAAACCTCAATGAGCTTTGTTACAGTGTGGATATGGTCGATTGTGCTGAATCCTTTTCAGAAGCCAGCTTGCTCGCATGGTTGTCCTTCATCTAATGTTCTGCCAATCCTGTTCAGGATGACTCGAGTGAAGAGCTGGTAGATGACGGACAATAGGCAGATCGGGAAATAGTTGTCAATGTTGTGGATATCTCCCTTCTTGAACAGTAGAACTGTCCTTCTGGTTTTCCATTGAGAGGGCACCTTGCATTCAGACAGGTAGCATGTGAAGAGACAAACCGGTGTATTGATGAGGACTGAAGGCAGATTCTTCAGATGTTTGGGTCTGATTTTGAGCAGGGTGTTATTTGCTTCTTTATCAATGAAATGGCATGATGGATTTCAGAAGGGAGAACGTTGGGAACGATTTTGAGAGGTGGGCAGGTGTACTTAGCTATCAAAGAGATCCAAGTAGAAGTCATGGATAATCTTCTCCATTGTTTTTTTTTGTACAATGTGATAGATCCAACAGGACGTTGAAGGGCAGTCATCTTGGTCTTACAGTTGGCAAAGGACAGGAGGGTGTTGTGAATGCTTTTTCCTGGCTTCTGCTGCATCAGCCAGTATTTCTGCTATTCTTTCTTTGAGGCCTTTCTTCACCGCTATTCTGCACTGCTTTGCAAGCTTCAACATTAGCATTGGTTGCCTGAGACTCGTGCCTTGCCACGCTTGAGAATGAGCTTGAAAGTTTGTGAAGACAGGTGTCCTTTGAGTCTTTCTCTCAGCATTCTTCACACAATCATGGAGGTGCTGAACCAGTCAATTTTATTCTTCATTGATGTCGTCAGTGACGGCATTTTCCCATGTTGCTGAAATGGTGCCAGGATCTCAACATTCTACAAGGAAAGTGATCATTGGTGTCAAAAGAGGGGTTCGGCAGGGTGATACCATTTCACCAAAACTCTTCAGTGCCATCCTTGAGAATTTCATATGACAATTAGAATGGCAAAGAATGGGAGTAAAGATAGATGGTGGGCAACTACAACACCCCCGCTTCACTGATGGCATCCTTCTAATAATGCCAAACATTAGCTAAGCAGCATAAATGCTGGCTGACTTCGACCAAGAATATGGAAAGATAGGTCTACAACTGAATCTCAACAAAACAATGTTCATGAAAAATGAACTAGTTTCAGAGGCCCCATTCACTCTCAACAGAACAAACAGCTCTGAATGCAGCTGTTTGCAGTTATGTACCTAGGTCGAGAACTAAACATGATTAATGACCTAAAACCTGAGCTGCGCAGGAAGAAGAGAGCAGCATGAAACACTTTCATGAGGATCCAAGAAATAGCTAAAAGAACAAAAAAACTCTGGCTCTGGACACACCTCTTCGACTTCACTATTCTCCCTACTTTAATGTATGCCTCAGAGCCCTGGGCCTATGAAAGCAGGATGAGTAAGTTATTCATCTCCCAAAGAGGAATCGAAAGAGCTATTCTTGGAATAGTTCACTCAAGTGAGACAAGGAATCCGGAGTTCTGACCTCTGTCAATGGTACAGAATCAGGGATGCTGTCTCATTTGTCAAGGCAACAAAAATAAGATAGGCCGAACAGGACCTGGAGCGATAGCACAGTGGGTAGCGTGCTTGCCTTGCATGCGGCTGGCCCATGCTGGCCAGGGGTTCGATCCCCAGCATCCCATTTGGTCTCCGAGCACCGCCAGGAGTGATTCCTAAGTGCAGAGCCAGGAGAAACCTCTGAGCATTACTGGGTGTGACCCAAAAAAGCAAAAAAAAAAAAAAAAGATAGGCTGAACATGTAATGCTATTTGGAGACAACCGCTGGACTAGAGCCGTTACAGACTGGGTCCTACAGGATGTCAAAAGATCATGTGGCCGCCCATCTACAAGATGGTCAGACTTCTTCGTCAAGACCCTGAATGATCCATATGAGGCTCTTCATATTCCTGGAGCAAGCAGATGCTATTGGGCTACACTGGCACGTGATAGGGTCAAATGGAAACATAGCTGGTGCCCAGCTCGAGCAAATCTATGAATAATGGGGTGTCAAGTGATCAAGTGATGAAGTGATTTGATTATTGATTTTGTAAATGCCACTCTATAAAGGCTGAATGTTTCTTATCGATTATATAGTGACTGATTTAGGTTCTCCATGCATGGTTCTGCAACCTCTGTATATTGTGACAGTTGAATTTCTTTCATTTTTTTAATACTTACTTGCTTTAGAATTTCTAATTTTCGTGGTCAGAAATCCAATATTATCTTGAATAGTAGTGGTGTAAAATGTCTTTTTTTTCAGCCTGCTACTAAGGGAAAGGTTTATAAATTTTCAGTCATATGGGTATGATGCAATATTATATGCCCAGAACTATTTTGAGAAACATTTTTTCCATCCACACTTCATTTATCATTTCTATCATAGGTAGATGTTGAATTTTGTTAAAAATAATCTTTTTATTTGTTGTATTTATTTGCTACTTTTTCACATTTGCATTTATTGCATCCTAGCATCACTCATGTACATCTTTGAAATGATGAATAATCATTTTAATATTTTGTTGATTTTGTATTGTTGAAATGTGTTTGTTAAAATAATATAGCAGTTAACTTATTAAGATTTTGCTGAGATACTTTTGGTCTATACTAGTCAGGTATTTGGTCTAGGGAGTGAAGAGAGAGTGATAGAGAGAAAGTAGAGTGAAAGAGAAAAAGAGAAATAGTATACATATACTTATGTGTGTGCCTATACATATACTTATGTGTTCTGTTATCTTTGGTAGTAGAGTATTGTTAGCATCATAGGAACTGGAATATTTCATGTTTCTTCAAATTTTAGATGAAATTTAGGAGGATATGCAATATAATAGATTAATTTAGTCATTTTTAGAAGTCACTCCTGGGATTTTAGTCGGGGTGAATTTTAATTATTGTTTTAATGTTCTTCATTGAGTTGGCCTATTTGGGTTTTCTTTTACTCCTGATTTAATTTTGGTATGTTGACTTATTCTAAAATTCTGATTCTTTCTTTGGTATTCTTTAATTTAGTGGAAAAGGTCAACAGTAATGTCTCATGTATTTCATATTTCTGAGGTTTTTATTACAATGCGTTCTCTTTATGTGTATAATTATAATTACTATGGATTTTTTGTATTTTTATTCATTAACATAACTGCTAAAATCTTCTCAACTTTTTTTGATTTTTGGTTCACACCCTGCATTATTCAGGGATTCTTTCTGGTTCTGCACTCAGGAATTACTCCCAGCAGTGCTCAGGGTATCGTATAGGCTGCCAGGGATTGAGCCTGGGTCAGTTGCATGCAAGGCAAATACCTTACCCACTGTGCTATCTCTCTGGCCCAAATCTTGTCTTACTCTTTTTTTTCTTGACCATCTGCATTGACTTATTATTTCCATTTTGTCTATTTCTCCTCTATTATTTTCTTCTTTCTTTGACTATAGCTTTAATGTGGTGCTTTCTGTTTACTTTTTAAAACAAAAAGTAAATTAACTTTAAAAATAATATTGAATTATCTAAAAAATTAAATTAACTTTAAAATAGAGTTTTCTTTTTTATTTTAGCTTTATATTTTTCCTATGTAAGATTATATAGTTATGATATGTTTTCATGGTAGTAACTTTGCTAATTCTCACCAATTTCTGAGAGCATGCTCATTTGTTTAGAGAATTTAAAAAAATTCTCCTTTGATTCCCTTCTTAACATAATAATCATCCAAAAGCATGTGTTTCAGTCACCAAATGGCTTAGATTTTATTTATTAGATTTTATGGTTAATCTGTACCTTCTTATAAATGGTACCTTCATAGTTATGGTGATATAGAGTGATTTACAAAATACAAAGTTTTTCACAATATAGTTGTTAGAAAGATTCATCATTCAACACCAATCTGACCACCAAAAACCCTCATTTCCCAATCTACCCCATCCCCATGTCTGCTACCTTAGCTGGCAGTGATTATATTGATCGTTACAGCCCATATATGGCAATGGTATTGATAAAGTCATAACTTTTTTCTGGTTGTTATGTTTGAATCAGGCAGATTTCTGTTCTTGTATTCTCTATCTGAGATTCTAGAATGTAGTGAATGTAGTTGTTTTCTAATAGTCAAGCCCAAACCCCCTACTACTGCACCATGAACAACTTATTTCAAATTTTTTTCAACCTCTGTCTGAGCCTGTCCTAAGCATACACTGAATATCTATTCTATATTGCTTGCTGAAGCGAGCTCTCTAAATATGGTTAATGAATATATTCTTAGACGAAAGTCAATAAAAATCTCAATAGAATCGATTGTGCTGTTGGGCCCCCACTGTATAAGAAATTATTGATATGTTCCCACAGACCAGATATCGTGCCCTCACACTTGTGATAGTATGCCCCAAATTTAATTCTATAAAATGTAGTGGAATAGCTGGTTATAAGTATGCCAGGCATTGAGATATCATACAGCTGCAAAGAGGCCGTGTGTGACAGGGGAGAGCCAGTAGGGCTCTGCCCATGTGTCTTTGTTTCTGGATCATGGGTGTACAGTGCGGAAGCAGCCTGTGGGTAGGTCCATGGGTCTTCCAGACAGGACAGAGGTGGGCGAAGGGACCCCAGCTACATTTCCATGGAAGTTCAGTGACTTTAGTGTCGAGACCCACATACCTGGGTTTGAAATTGGCTTCCTTCTTGGATGGAACTCTGACGAGCTATGGAGTCTGGATCTTGAAAATGGTTGTGACTGTGGTGCGTGAAGTTCCTTGGCTTCTTCTGAGGCTCTATTATGGTGACAGGCCAGGACTAGAACCTGCCCTTCCTCCCTAGATGCCTCATGATCAGCAGAGCACTGGGAGTGCTGGTAGCTGCTCTGCCCTGTGTATTTTATTCTTCTAACAACTGAAGTATTTTATTCTTTCTAACAACTAAAGTTCTATTATGCATATTTATGCATATTTATCAAAATTTCCTTATCCTAACCACTGTACTTGGAGTTTTCTGGATTTTGAATGTTGTGAATTCTGCTGCAATAAACATAGGGACTCTTTTTTTCTTTTTGAGTCACACCCAACAATACTCAGGGCATACCCCTGACTCAGCACTCAGGAATTACTCCTGGCAGTGCTCAGGGTCCATATGGGATGCCAGGGATCGAACTAGCGTCTGGCCGCGTGCAAGGCAAATGCCCTGCCCATTACTATCACTCCAGCCCCTCAAATGTCTTTTCAAAGTAATGTTTTGGGATACTTGGGAGAGATGCCAAAAAGTGGAACTTAAAGGTTTTCTGAGAAATGACCATATTTCCAACGAAACTGAATTAAAGTGCCCATTAATAGTGAATGATAGTTCTATTTTCCCCTCATCCACATCAGCAGTGGTTAATTTTGTTTCCTTCTTTGTGTATGCAGAAAGAGTGTAGTGATATTTCTTTGCTGTTTTGATTTGCATTTCCTTGATAATAATTGCAAGAAAATGCAGCTCTATCATTAATAGTGCTACAAATTATGGTGCCTTAAGAAAACAGAGGGAGAAAAGAACAGAATGACTTTGCCTATATTCCAACAAGTTTTCTTTTAGCAGTGGGTTTTATTGCCATAGATAGCCCTATTTTCCCCTTAATTACTTCTGAGTAAAGAAGTATGCTTATTCAGTTGTGATATTTTCTTTTTAGAATTATCAAATATCAGGCATCTTGGGTAACCTCTGATCTCATTTTCTCTTTGTCCATAATGGTGCTTCCTTTACAAAAACCAAAAAATGGTCTCAGTTTGTAACTATATAATAAATAAATTGTGCCTTTGGTTGCATGATCTCTGCTTTTCTGTAACTTCTAAAAGATGATAAAGGTCAAATTATGAAATATATTAAATATCTTCTGTTGGCATTGCAAATTTATATGAAGATCTGTATTAAAATAACCTATTTCAAACAGTATATTTTAGAATTTAAGTATCAGTGTATATGCAGCAATCACTAATTAATATTTGTAGATATAGACAGAACTAATAAAATCTCCAATTGTCGCATGCTCTTCTAGAAAATCATATCCCATAAGCCTTATACCTGTTGCTATATCAATAGACCACCAATCAGAAAATGTTATATAATATTGATAAGTTAAAAAAGAAAGAAAACAATTTTTGTTGATAAATTGTGAAAAATTTATACTAGGAACTGATTCTTTAGTAATGTAAAGAATTATAGTCCTTCAGACCAAGAATAATAGATTAACAAAAATATAACATTCTCGTTTAAAAGAGATGAATTAATTGCATCTCATAACCTGTGCTTTCTTCTGAAACACCGCAAAGATTAAGCATTTTTTAAAATGTCAGTGACCATTAAGACAAAGAAAATGGTAAAGGAGAAAAACTAATTTAGGGTCTTGGAAGCATAAAATCTATTGGGTAAGTGGTACCCAGCTAAGCTAAATTGAAATTTTGGAAACCAAAATTGTCAGTGGGAAAAGTAGAGAAGAATGGTGATTTATAGCACTAAGTCTACAAAGCGTCAGGAAATGGCAATACTGAATAACTGGTAGTGTGAATGAAAAAGGAGTTAAAATATCAGTGGTTAAATATTTTAGAGTTGAGACATTTTTCAGCAAACTAGTTATGTGTTGACATATCCAGCAGGCCTTGAATTAAATCAGATTAATTTTTTAGCCTTAATCTGTCAGGTTAACCAACAGAGCCCACTGAGCCCACTGAGATATACAAGGACATCCAGATGACAAGAAGTTTTAAAGTTTTAAAAGATATTCTCCCAGGGAAATTGAAATCTTTTATTTCCCACTGTTTATTGCAATTTTTTCTCCAAACTCTTACTCAAATTAAATTGCCATATGTATATTAAAATGTGTAGATATAAGTTATACTGTACATTTCTTTTTTAAAACTACGAGATTGATTTTTTTTTTAATTTAGAAAAGTAAAATTATTGTCATTTTGAGAGTCTAATAATTGATATGTTTTCAAAGCTTATTGTTAACAATTAGCTACTTTTAAAAACTCGATTATTTGCCTACTCATACTATGTACAATATGGGTAGTAAATTGGTAGTTTTTCAGAATTCATTTTATTACTGCTTCATGAAGTTAAAGTCAATTTAGTCCCCCAACCCCCCATTAGTATGAGTTATGTCTCTTATACAAAATTTAGGTAGAGGGCCGGGCGATGCCCAGCGGTAGGATGTTTGCCCTTGCCGCGGCCGGCCTGTGCGGCCAGGGTTCGATCCCGGCATCCCATATGGTCCCGAGCCCGCCAGGTAATTCCTGGTGCAGACCAGGAGAAACCCTGGCTGCCGGTGTGCCCAAAAAGCAAACAAACAAAACAAAACAAAATTTAGGTAGAGTTGAATTTCAAATTTAAAACCTGCCAAAGATTTTATATTATGCACAAATTTTGGACTATTCTGAACGATTCAATCCCTATTTTGGTCCACTATATCTAAATCCTGTATGATTGTCATTAGAATTGTTCTACTCCAGATTGCTTAACATAAGAAATGTTTTTCTGTTAAACCACTAAGATCTCAAGAATAACTGGCAAAAAAATAGTTGCAAAGAATTTATGAAAAATGAACAGTATATTTTATGAATTTATTCTTCCACTTACAATTGCCCACAGGACAGCTGCCATATATTGTACCTTATCATTCTTCTTCCTTATTCTGTTCTCTCTAGTTGTTTACCCCCCCAAGTAGGAATGTCTGATTTATTATTTGACAATCTTCCCACCTACATTATCACAATCAAAATATCCCCTATTACTTCATTCCACATTTTTACCCCTAAATCTGTTGTGGTGCACAAAAATATTGATTATAAAGACATTTATTTATAACATATTTTGTCAATAAATATTTCATAATATTATTACTTAAGCTTAACTAGAATTTTAGAATTTCTCAAAAAATCATTAAAAAAATAAACAGATGAAATTTCATTAGGTCTATCCTAAGTTTGCACGAGTCATTGAGGAGATTTCTAGAATCTGGAAGCAAATTAAAACCAGTAGTTTCGTTTTCTCTGCAAACTAGTTTGTCTAAGGGCTGATGACTTTAAGAAGATAGCAAAGGTTTCTGCACTGTAACTACATTCTCATTCCTTTGTGGAAATATGTTTTCCTAGTCTAATTGGTTTTAAGTAGTAAATAGATTTCTAGAATAGCTACAAAATTGTCACTTGTCATTTGTCATCACATTGTTCATCAATTTTCTCGAGCGGGAGCTAGTAACGTTTCCATTCATTGGGAATGAGGTCTATTATTGTTACGGTTTTTGGCATATTGAATACACCACGGGTAGCTTGCCAGGCTCTGACATATAGCTCTGGCTTCATCCCAGTGGTCCCAGTCTTTTCCTATGTCAGAACATTAACCATTCAGGGCCCACAGAGCAGAGCCCTGGGTACAGATAAGCCTATCTCCTGTTTGCGACCTGCTGATACATCCGGGCACCACAGCCACACCTGCAACACCTTGAGGGGTAGGAGGTATAAAGTTAGCTATTTTATTTCTTAAATATTAGCAGAAAAGGAAAACTTAGACATTGTTTTAAAAGATTAAACATAGCTTAATGTTAGAGTACATTAATGTTTATTGTAAACTAGCTATGACCTTAATAATTTTAAATTATTTAAAGCATAGCTAATTACCAAAATGTAGCTATATATACTTTGGGAACTATCTCTAATTGAGACACTATTTTGAACATTCTGTAGTAGTATATTTTTATGGTATTTTGAATATAGACTCCAATATGAAGATTCACACTACATCTCTTATAAATGAGTGTTGCAAAGAATTGAAAATGTTCAGTCTTTAAAATAATTTATCAGCTGCCTATACAGACAGAATAAAATGGGTGTTAAAGAACTCATTGTTGATGAAGTTCATTTATTCTGTAACTTTTATTAAATTATCTTCTCTGTTGGATTACAAGTCTAAATATTTCAGGTTTGACATTGGATTTTGTTATTTTATCTCCCCCAGGGTGTTTGGGCTGTTTGAAATGCACCTATTCTAGTGCTAATGGGGCACATCCCCTACCTTTCAGTCATAGCCCTCTGTCTCCTACTTAGGCACCTTCCTCCTGGTCAGGTATTTGTCTCCTATCCAGGCACCATGATTTGCAGTAAGCCTTCTGATAACTTTGGGTTTTCTATTGTAGGTGAAATGTTGCTTTTACTTCATGCCATTTGCATATTCTTATGTTAGAGCAATGTCCTTTTTGTATAGACACAAAAGAAGAAAGTTAAGGCAATACATTTGTAATATAGGAATTAACCCTTAAATATTTAGTCCTGGGCATCTGTCATATTTATCTGACTTAAGCCTCAGTTACCCTTAGATTGATCTTAGATCCTTACACCCCCAAAGAAGGGTCCTATAGTTGAACTTGATGGACCTAGGATGGACCTAGTGAAAACTGTGAGAGAAGATACCCTGGACTCAACACGGGGATGTTAAGTGCCATAAGAATAATAATCAGTTAAGAGCAGTAATTAGCAAACTCTGTCCTAACCAAAAGACAAGCAGCTGATTTAGCATCCATTTGGGGTTAGGAAAAACTAATCTGGTTTAAGGATTATAGTCTGGATTATATAGAAAGATGTAACCAGAAAAAAGTCATCCATTACCATGAGACAAAGGAGACCATTTTAAGCTTAACCTAGGGCATAGATAAAAGTTTATATCTCCTACTCTGTTTATATAAAATGTGTAGAAATATTATTAAGAAGCAAATGTAATGTAATTGTTTACCAGCCAAGGAAAAGAAAAGTGAAAAATTATACCTCTTGTCTTGGGTAGGTCTATAGCCACAAGCAAGATTCTATCCCTGGGGGAATGTTCCAAAGTAGATTTTTCCCTGGAAGGAAGGGACTTTTTACACTTTTCCATTGTTTTAAAATCAAAAGTTTCATCACCTCTGTATAAATCCCAATCTCCCAACCCTTCAGGGTGCTTCTCTAACTAGCAGATTTGACTTGAATTAAAGGGCCACTGATACCTACCCATCATGGGACAATGGAATGCACCAGGGGCCCCCCCACTGAACCCGATATTTGTTGGGGACCCTGATGAACCTTACCTTTCCCTAATGCTTAATCTTTTTAATAAAAATATAAGTATCTTTATTAGAACATTGACCTTATGTACTTTCCAAATTTTGTGAGAAAAGTGAATTCAAACATAAGGACAATGTAGCACATATTGTCATTATTGGTTTAAAAATACTTCAATTTAATTTTTTAAAAATACTTTATTCAAAAAAATAAAAACACAGGTAAAAATATAAGTATCTCAGATAATGAATACGCGAAACCCTTCCATATCCTCAGCATAATCTTATTGTGTCCTGCCTAATTGTCATTAGGTCCTCTTCCTACATTTGTTTAGTGTGGCAGCGTCATACAAGTGAGAATTTTCTAGATACACATCTTTGAAAAATGTACAGCATATGTAGAAAACCACACTGTTGAATTAGAAGTATGGTTTAGAAGAGATTTAATCTTGCAAATTCAAATTGAAGCTTTTTACCGTGAAGCAAAAAATCATTACATAGCAATCCTACTTTATATTGTAAGAGAACTATTTGTCCTTGCAATTTTATTGATAGAAACTAAAATAAAATAAAACATTTACCTACAAATACTTCAATTTTATGTGATAAAGTGCACAGTTAAACTCAGAGTCCCAAATAAAATGAGATATTTGAATTATAAGTTTATATTAGGTAGAGCCTAATTGAAATATAAATATAGGAGGTGGAGAATTGATGTGACTTCTGATCTGTAACACAGCATAATTGGACTAATTAAGACTAAAACTAAATATCCTTGAAATTCACACCTTTTCTACTGCAACATTCTAATCTCTAATCAACACATTAAAGAAAACCTTTGTATTTACTTTAGAAATTCATGCAATTTTCTGTTTAGCAATTTAGTTCAGAACGTTGGTGATGTATACATAGAATCATTTCTAGAGATGAGAAGAGGAAATTTACTTTGCCTAATTTACTTTATGAAACTAAGTTGCATTTTTATTATGAAAATCACTTAAGACCTTTAAAAATCAAATACAACTTTAGCATAGATGAAAATACCCAAGCTTAAATTATTGCAAATTAAATACATATATGTGCACATAACATTGCATTCTGCTAAAAACTTTTAGCAAACTAAGAAAGAAAGAAGAAAAAATTTTTAATGAGCTAAAAAGTTTCATTTATAAAAAGGAGCAAAACATTACATGCAAAGGTGAAAGCTTAATATCCTTCCCTAGAATATGAAAACAAGAAAAAAAATCTCATTCTCATTAGTTTAGTATTTTTTGATGACTTGAGTCAGTGTAATATGCTGGTAATATTTTTGAAATTGAAAAAGAAGAAATAAAAACCACATTACTCACTGATACATAGTATTATTAAAAATAGGAG
>JAJIBD010009449.1:0-60802 GCA_021461705.1 Cryptotis parvus | reverse complement strand
GTCCCACTTGGCAATGCTCAGGGTTACTCTTGAATCTTTGCTCAGGAATTATTCCTGGCTGTGCTGGGGACCATATGGGATGCTGGGTTTAATAACCCAGGTCGGCCACATGCGAGGCAAACGCCCTACCCGCTGTGCTATTGCTCCAGCCCCAAGTAAACAAATTTTCATGGGGCTCTTTGTCAACAGAAATCAAATTTTAGAACAGGAAAAGATAGTGTGAGGCTCCTTTTCAGAAGTGGGTTTTGTGTTGGTTCTCTCGGTACTTCTTTTTTTTTTTTTTTTTTAGGGGGTTTGACGTAATACCCAGTGGTGCTTGGCTTGTTGGCGGGACCCCTGCAGTTGGGGATTGAACCCCTGGCCGCCCGCAGGCAGAGCAGCTGGCACTGTGCCTCCCCTCAAGCCACACCGAGGAGGGCAGGGGGCAGTGTCTCTGCGTGTACGAGACCTTTGTGAAATGTTGCTGAGGACGACTTTGTGGCCCCGAGATAGTTAAGGAATTTGTGAGTTTGATTTCAGTTTCTGGTTCCCAGTTTCTATTGAGCTTCCTCTGTCCTTCCCCAATTTCTGTGTCTTTATGAAATATATCCTGAAGCCAAACTTGTGTACTAGGCTGGACGTGTGCAGCCCTCTGGCCCTCACAGAGCGGGCAGAAGCCGCAGTAATCCTGGCATCTGGTTGGGCCTCGGCAGCTGGCAATCAGATTGTCGAACAGTCCAGCTAGAGGAAATTAAGCTAGAGGAGACGGGTCACCTAGTTTCAAGCATTTTTGTCCCCTTTTTTTGGATCACACTGGCCATGCTCAGGGGTTAGTCCTGGCTCTGCACTCAGGAATTACTCCTGGCGGTGCTCGTGGGGACCATGTAGGACGCCCGGGATTGAAGCCGGTTGACCACATGCAAGGCAAATGCTCTCCCCACTGTGCTGTTGATGTAGGCCCCACTGGTGGCTTATGTGAGGCCGGAAGGAGAGAGAGATGGTCACTTTCTCCCCATCCGCCTCTGCCACCCGGGACCCGCTGGGCAGGCTAAGGACTGATTGTCGGGGATGCCTGCCGCCGGGGTCCCCAACAGTGCCCCGGGTCCCCAACAGTGCCAGGAAGCGAGTTCCCTTCTACCTCCGAAGCCAGCGGGAATGGATGAAGACTCAGGAATCCGATGCAGTTTTATTTTATTTATTTATTTATTTTTTGCCTTTTTTGGCTCACACCGGCAATGCTCAGAGGTTTCTCCTGGCTCTGCACTCAGGAATTACTCCTGGCGGTGCTCGGGGACCATATGGGATGCCGGATCGAACCCAGGCTGGCAGAGGCCGGCCGCATGCAAGGCAAACGCCCTACCCGCTGGGCTATCGCTCCGGCCCCCATCCGATGCAGTTTTAAAAGCTTTACTTATCACAGGTTCAGGCATACAAATCCACAATAGGAAAAACCCTGTGCTTAGGATTCCTGGCTAGAACCCCAGCCACGTGTAGGCCAAGATGGCGGCCACCACGTGTTAAGGCCCTGTAAAGAGGAGACAAAGGCAAGACTCCCAAGAAGGGTGCGAGCTCACAAAGAGAGAGCCTAAAAAGAGAGCACGAGAGAGGAAGCAGGCTGGTTTTATACCCCTGCAACTCAGACCTCCCTCCCATTATTATGGGAAGCAGGGAGGGTCAAATGCCCTCAGGTAATTTCTCCCAGCACCTCACCTAGGCCCTTTTATATGCTAATGTCTTGAGCCAAGATCTGCCTGGAAAAACCTTTATAGGGTAGAGAAGGGGGTTTCTGAGATGGCATGTCTCTGTACCAAAGACTAATACTAATGCCCGTTAAATATTTCTCCAAGCCTTCACAAGAGTCTCATCTACTTCACGGTAGTTTTGTATTTTAGTTGCCTTTGAGTTATCAGGGAGCCATGCTTGCTTGCTTGGAGGCAAACAGCATTTCTCTCTGGTCTAATTACTTAGGGATCCAACGTGGCCAGGCAAATATGTTGGTAAGATCTAGCTAGTCCCACGATGATTGTGGTAGCTTGAGAGAATATTTATACCAGCCAGTACAGAATACATGGTCAGATAAACTGCCACATTTAGACTACCCCCTTATCTACGAAGTGATTTGCAGGAGGCAATCCAGAGCAGATGCAGAGGCCCTTAGAGGAGTCCTGCAACAATTGATAAAGTCTGCGATGAGCCCCCTGCACGGTGTGGACCTGAGCCCCACCAGCCCCATGAGGTGGCCGTCAAGCCACACCTGATGCCCGCTTGATCTCTAGGCACGGGAGTTGATCCCCACCACCGGAGGTTTCTCGGGAGCCAGGACTCAGGCTGGAGAGAATTGCTGTTTGCAGGAAAGGAAAGTCAGTCCTAGGCCTTACCCAGGGTTAGCTCAGAGTTCTTGACTTCCTCACGGAAAAGAGTTTTCAGGAGTAGACGAAGGTTTTGGAAGGTGAAGGACGAGGCAGAGGGACAGAGAGAGGGAGAAAGAGAAAGAGAGAGAGAGAGAGAGAGAGAGAGAGAGAGAGAGAGAGAGAGAGAGAGAGAGAGAGAGAGAGAGAGAGAAACATCTCAAGAGGGGAGATGTGGGTGACACACGTGCTCAGGCTTCACATGAGCTCGGCCACGTGGGCTCAAGCAGCACCTGGGCTCAGGCAGCACGTGCACGCCGTCCCTTTGGTCAGGACGGCTTCTTTTTTTTAAGTATTTTATTATACCACTGTGAGATATACAATTACAAAGTTCATATTTGGGTTTTGGTCATACAGTGTTCCAGCACCCGTCCCTCCACCAGTGCCCATCTCCCACCACCAACGTCCCCGGTTCCCCCCCCCTCCCCCAGCCCTCCTCCATGGCAGGTTCTTTATTTCTTTCCCTTTCTCTCTCTTTCTCTTTTCCTTCCCTTCCAGACTATGGATTTAATGCTCAGTTCTAGGTTGGCATTAGTACCCTCGACAATTGTTAGCACACTGTTCCATTTTCTGTCTTAGCTAGCCTCTGACTCCCACACATTTGTGATAATTTCCACCTTTGACAAGACCTCCTGATACATGTTTCACTTGACCTTGGATATTGGTATCATAATATGTACATATATATTTATGTCATGCAAATAAATGCAGTCATTCTGTATCTGTCTCTCTCCTTCTGGCTAATTTCATTCAACAAAATCTTCTCTATGTCCATCCATTTATAGGCAAATTTCATAACTTCATTTTTGGTCGGATGGCTTTTATAGATTTCTTCCCAAGCTGCACCCACATGGGGCTTCAACCTGGGTTAAAGTCCGTTGCTAGGGCCGTTGCCAAGGGGAGTAGATTTTGGGAGTGGTCTTTGAAAATCTCCTTTTTCTTGACTTCTGTTCCTACTGGATCTTCTGTCCTGGAATGTCACCGGATTAAGTGCTGTGCAGAGAAAGGTTGATCCAGCTCCCTCATAGGTCTACTGAGGGCGAAGGTCTTAGCAAGTCTTGGTTCCAGGTTCCAAAAGTGACTCTGGACAGCCTTAGGGCTAAAGTTCATTGCCCTGGGGACCCCGTCTGCCTACCTACATCACTATCACTTGGCCCCCAAGTATAGTTTTATAGGAGATGACAGGAAACGCCAGAAGTCTGGCTTCCTTCCTACGGCCTTTCTAATAAAAAGGGAATAAAATCATTCCAGTTTAAATGTTTTGCTACCATAAAAACGAAACAAAGAGATTTTTAACTCTTCTGATTTTATGACTGTGTATAGTTTATTTGAAAAATCAATGACGTCCGTGCAGTACACTGTGTTCTCTGCTGGCTGCTCAGAGTAGCCACCCTGAATTAAGAGCCACGCCAGTGATGTGTGAGAGCACGGTGTGAGCGGGCGCCGCATTTTTCACAGGAAGAATGTAAGCGATCGCTGTAGATTCTGTGATTGACAGGAGTTCCTGCTGCAGGTGCGTTCCTTAAACACTGTGGCAGGGGCTGGTGCCATTGTACAGTGCCTAGGGAGCTTGTGTTGCACGCAGCTGGCCCAGGTTTGATCCCCGGGGTCCCATGTGGTCCCTGGAGCACCTCTAGGAGTGATTCCTGAGTGCAGAGCCACAAGTAACCCCCTAGCATCTCTGGGTATGGCCTCAAGCCTCCCTGCCCCCACAAAAAAAATAATTAAAAACTGCAGTCATAGCAGTACACTTTGTTTTAACAGAGAGCAATTTCATAGTATTTCAATTGCACAGCTGATATAATCCACACATGATTTAAATTCTAGTTGTAGTAATAGTTGAATCCACTGGTTATTCTGGACAACAAAGTCAAATACTGGCTCTGACACAAGCTTCCTGACTTGTGGACCGGCCTGTTAGAAAGCAGGTGTGCGGTGAGTGAGCTTTGGAAGAGCCGTTCTAGGAAACTCACCCCTTAGGAGTCTTGCCGAAGATGCTTGCTTGGGTCTCGGGAAGATGCTTGCTTGGGTCTCGGGGCCTTCCGCCTTGCTCTGAGGCTTGTCCAGAAGCCCGCTCAGTGTGGTGGTCCCAGCCTGGCCCCGAGGCTCAGCTCCGGGGCTCTGTTGGTGGAAGATGTGAGGCCAAATCGTGTTGGGAACCCCACGGCTGTGACCTGGGAAGGGACCTACTCTACCTCTTCTAGTGGTTTGACAAGAGGTTTTGAATTTTGCATCTTCTCTTTGATTTGGAATTGCTGTAAAGCCTCAGTAGTAATCCTTTTGGTTATGCTGAAGTGATAATGTCTGTGATCTTGGAGGCTGGTTTCGAGTCTTGATTCCGGCGGGTAACTGCATTGTCGGGGAATCTGAAGAGCCCTGAACTGCTCTGGAAGCTTTTTCAGAAAAGGGGGACAGTAGGCCCCAAAGACTCACTGCCCACACCTTTACGGGCATCTGGCCCTTTCAGAAAGACAACAACGCTCAATCAGCAATGTCCCGCGCCTTCCTTACTGGGGCCCCTCAGATGCACTGGAGGTCTTTACTCGGGCCCCTCCTTGCTCCCCCCCCCGCTTCCCCCACGGTTTAAGTGTCACCCCCAATTTGGGGAAATGCTGCTTTAGAGCTGTGAGGACATTCCATATACCTTGTGAAAAGGGTTCCTTGTTCCCCAAAAGCTGGTTTATTAGAAAGTATCCCCCTTCCAGAGTGACAAAAGGACATTTAGTGGATGTGTAAGTTCAGGTTCACATATGTAAAAATCCATCGGCTTTACTCCTGTTGTATAAGAATTTGGGGAAATTCCAAAGCAAAACAATGCAGATTAATTTACTTTGCCAGTTCCCCAAAAGCTGTGCCTCCACAGGCAGCCAAATAGCAGGGCCGTGAGGACATGTCTCCTGACCCCAGGTGGAGCCTGCTGAGACAGTCAGACTTATAATTACGGGCTTCCGCAGGCGGGAGAGAATTATCCAGAAGATTCCGGGACTTCCTGTGTGTTCCTTTGGGCTCTACAGCTTTGAAGAGGGAATTTACAGCTAGATTACTAGACACACACACACACACACACACACACACACACACACACACACACACACACACAGAGTTTTTAACTCTAAGCATTTAAAAATCGTTTTAGATACAGATGAGAAGATGCTATTGTCCCAGGAATTTTCACTGACTTGGTTTGGGGGCTGTGTGCACTAGGGCCCAGGGCTACTCCACAGCATGGACAGCCTCTGCCCGTGGTGCTGGGCGCTGTGCTCCGGAGCCTGCACGCCAGCCCTTTGGCCTCCCCACCCGGCTCTCAGTGGCCTTTTCCTTCTTTCGTGTTTTCTCTAGCATTGAAATCGGGATGAACGTAAAGTTTCAAGTATGGATTTTTTTAACTTGTCATTTTATTGTAATTATTTTCTCAAGCCAAGAAAAATTCTTCAACAAAATATCTCAGTCTTTTTTTTTTTTTTTTTTTTTTTTGCTTTTTGGGTCACACCGGTGATGATCAGGGGTTTCTCCTGGCTCTGCACTCAGGAATTACTCCTGGTACTCCTGGTGGTGCTTGGGGACCATATGGGATGCCGGGATCGAACCCGGGCCGGCACAGGCAGGCCGCGTGCAAAAGCAACGCCCTACCCGCTGGGCCATCACTCCGGCCCCAGTCTTTTTTTTTCTTAACCAGGTATATTATGGTTCACAACGTTCACTATTAAATGATTTAAGGTTTATTATAGAAGAGATAAGGAAACTTATCTCTTTTCATCTTCATGGCATCAAACATAATCAGAAAAATAAATAATGAAAAAGATTAAAAGGTTGCATTTCAAAAAATATATATATAACTTGAATTTCAAATAAAAGGAATCGAGAAATAATGGGAGGCGGGATGTGGCCGTAGAGGTACCATGGGGCCTTTCATGTGTGAGGCCCTGGGTTGACTCCCAGCGCCCCATAACACCCCAAAGAATGGCCCGTACTGCCCCCTTCAAACACCAACAGCAGGTCATGTGGCACAGTCTCGCGTGGCATTGAATGAGCACAGTGTCACTTGGCGTTGAATGAGCACAGTGTCATGTCACGTTGAACGAGCACAGTCTCGCGTGGTGTTGAATGGGCACAGTGTCACTCGGCGCTTACTGAGCACAGTGTCATGTCGCGTTGAATGAGCACAGTCTCACTCGGCGTTGAATGGGCACAGTGTCATGTCGCGTTGAACGAGCACAGTCTTGCGTGGTGTTGAATGAGCACAGTGTCATGTCGCGTTGAACGAGCACAGTCTTGCGTGGTGTTAAATGGGCACAGTGTCATGTCGCGTTGAACGAGCACAGTCTTGCGTGGTATTGAATGAGCACAGTTTCATGTGGCATTGAATGGGCACAGACTCTTGTTGAATGAGCCCAATGTCACATGGCATTGAATGGGCATAGTCGGTGCATGGCATTAAATGAGCACAGTCTCTAGTGGCATTAAATGAGCACAGTCTCGCGTGGTGTTGAATGAGCACAGTCTCGCGTGGCATTGAATGAGCACAGTCTCGCATGGCATTAAATGAGCACAGTGTCACGTGACATTGAATGAGCACAGTCTCGCGTGGCATTAAATGATCACAGTCTCGCGTGGCGTTGAATGAGCACAGTGTCACATGACATTGAATGAGCACAGTCTCGCGTGGCATTAAATGAGCACAGTGTCACGTGACATTGAATGAGCACAGTCTCGCGTGGCATTGAATGAGCACAGTCTCACGTGGCGTTGAATGATCACAGTCTCGCGTGGCATTGAATGAGCACAGTCTCGCGTGGCGTTGAATGATCACAGTCTCGCGTGGCATTGAATGAGCACAGTGTCACATGACATTGAATGAGCACAGTCCCGCGTGGCGTTGAATGGGATTGTGCTGCTTTGCACAGTAAGTGTCACATATTTAATGTCAGTATGTTCTTCCCTAAAACGCACCCATACCCACTCCCTATATCCAGAACTAAGTGAGCAAAACAACTGTTCTTTCTTGCCGAAGGTCGTCGGAGGCAAAGTGAAGAAGCCTGGGAAACGTGGCCGGAAGCCGGCCAAAATTGACCTGAAGGCCAAGCTTGAGAGGAGCCGGCAGAGTGCGAGAGAGTGCCGGGCCAGGAAGAAACTCAGGTACCAGTACCTGGAGGAGCTGGTGTCCAGCCGGGAGACGGCCATCTGTGGGCTCAGAGAGGAACTGGAAATGGTAAGCGAGGCCTGTGCGGGCAGGAAAGCTCAGGCCCGGGAAAGCCTGGGGCTAAGCATGTGCCTTGCATCTGTGACCCCGCCTCTCTTGCCTAGTATTGCAGAAATACGCAATAAAACACGAAATGCCCATTTCCACGGGCCAGCTGGCAAACAGGGAATGAATACGAATGGATGAGGCAAGATTTAGGCAAATACAGTTTTCTTTCACAGGGCCGGTGGGAGCAGAATGTACATGGCGCTGTACAGGAGGGGCTTTTCCCACAGGGATGAGTGGACTCCCCAGCCCCCACAGCCAGGCCAAGGATTGTCAGGAGAGGCCCCTGGCCGCTGCTGGGGGGCCTCCCCACACCCCCTGAACTGAATAGTGCTATGTGATTCTATTAGGTAGTATAATTATGGATTATCCACTGCGTGTATTCCATAGCGCATTTGGCTAACATATTGCCACATGGAAAGACAAATGGTGTATAGCAGTATTAGAGTGTGATTCCGTTTGTATTTAAACATCGATTTGCCATGCTTTATTGACTTGATCACTCCTTCCGACTTGGGGAGTGACTAGTATTGTGGAAGAGGATATAGAAGAGAATTGAAACCTTGTCACTAGGAGCTCAGGGAGGAGGAGACCAGCCCAAACTAGGACAGGTTTTTTTTTTCTTTTTGGGTCACACCCAGCAATGCTCAGGGGTTTCTCCTGGCTCTACACTCAGGAATTACTCCTGGCGGTGCTCGGGGACCATATGGGATGCCAGGGATCGAACCTGGGCTAGCATGGGCCGGCCGCGTGCAAGGCAAACACCCTACCTGCTGGGCTGTCGCTCCGGCCCTAGGACAGGTTTTAAGACCTTGTAAGGTCTGAGGTACCCCCGTCCAGTCCATTTTGTTTTTTGGGGGTTAATTTTGCCTTTTTGAGTCACACCCGGCGATGCTCAGGAGTTACTCCTGGCTCTTTGCTCAGGAATTACTCCTGGCGGTACTCAGGGGACCATATGGGATGCCGGGATCGAACCCGGTGAGCCATGTGCAAGGCAAACACCCTACCTGCTGTGCTATCGCTCCGGCCCCGTCCGGTCCATTTTGGAAGCGCACTGGATCTACGAATTATTTCTCATCTTCTGCCGTGTAAACCACATTGAACATTATCTTGGAGCCGATGTGGTCGTGTCTGTCCCCTGAGTCTAGAGCAGCTTGTTCCGACCAGGAGCCGTGGAACCCGCTCTGGGCCCTCCACTGTTGTGCAAGGCATAAATGGGGGTCCAAGGTGAAAATGGCATAACTGGGAGGGGGTCACAGCATAAGACAAGGGCCAGCTGGTAGGACCGCAGAGTAGGGTGGGGGGGCTTCTGGAAGAAAAAAAGCGCAGGTAGGGGTCCAGGTTGGAAGAGGGTGAAAAGCACTAATCTAGAACATACAGTTGGTAGCTGTAGCTGCCTTGTGACCGCTTATGAACGCAGAAAGGTAACTGCAAAAGAATGTATTTGGGAGAGTGGAACTAATTAGCAAAACCAGAGGTGCTCTGATTAGTGCCCACCGTGCAGAGCCTTCGAGCCACAGAGGCTTTTGGCCTCTCCCAGTTGATGCGGGGGCTGGAGGTAGCGAGACTGGGGGCTTCAGACATGGAATTCCCAGCTTCCAAATGCAGGATAGGGCTGTCTTCGCATCCAGAGGGGGAGCTTAGGCCTTCCTGTGGAGGGACACTCACAGGACGCGTCCGTAGGAAACATTCCGACCCGCTTCTGAAAGCCCGAGACCTGCCTCGCCACCTCCCCTCCCCCCTTCAGGGAGAAGAGAGGGTCCCGGTGGGCCCCAGCGTCCTGCAGGGCGCCCTGTCCAACACACAGGTTCCCGAATACCCACTGGACATGAGCCGTAGGAACTTCCTTAACCTCCTGTTCCCTGATCCAGTACAAGCAGTGGTGCGTGGCCATGGACCAAGGGAAAATCCCGTCTGAAATCAAGGCTCTGCTCACGGGGAGGAGCCCACGAAGCCCCAGCAGAACGCGAGCCGCCACGAAGGCCGGCAAGACTGACGCGCACAGCAACTCCTGTGAGTCTCATCCGGGGCCCCCTCCCCTTTTCTCGGGGTGTCTTTTGAGGGGAGGTGAAGGCGGGGGGGGCGTTTGAGACACACCGGCAGTGCTCGGGGCTGATGCCGGCTCTGCTCAGAGATCAGTCCTGACGGGGCTTGGGAGGCCCTGGGAGGGCCGGGTAAACAAGCTGGCTCCAGGGGACACGCACGGCAGCTCATCACAGCGCCGTGGTTCCAGTAAAGGGAAGCAGCATTTCTGGGCGAAAAGGCTCTCGAGGTGCTGAGGTGCCTGTCCCAGGGCTCCATGAAGAATACGTGCGTGCACACAATACGGTACTATGAGTCGGGTTCGCTTTTCTAATTGGTAGCAATTCCTTTTATTCGGACTTTTATTGGCATCTTACAAAGGCTTCCATTTCATCCACTCCCATTCGTCGTAAGTATTCCAATATCCTGTATGGAGTCACACTCCATCTCGGGACCGGTCCAGGCTCCAGAGCTGTCCGGTCACGTCAGCCCACCCCGAGGAGCCGTTCTGTCCAGCACCAGAGACCAGCAGTGTCCAGACTCCTTCTTCCCCGCCTCGGGAAATTCATGTAGGCAGAGAATTTACCATTGTAGGAACCTTAGAGAGTGACCCAAGAGTAAGTATGGGGTAAACCCCCCATAACTCAGAGGGTCCCCGAGGCGCTGCCGGGCGTCGCTTCAGGAGAGCCCCTGAGCACTGTTGGATGTGGCTGGAAGCAAAGTAACAACCCAAGTATTAAGGACTTTAAAGCAGCCGTTCAGAAACATTTTTGTGCCTTCACAGTACACACCCCCAGACCCCAGCTTGTTCATCTTCACCCGCCCTGAGGGTGATAGTCTACTTCACTGCTTTTACTTGTTTATTTATGACTTTCTATTTTTGGCTTTTTTGGGTCACACCCAGCCATGCTCAGGTTACTCCTGTCTCTGCACTCAGGGCTTACTCATGGTGGTGCTTGGGGATATGGGATGCCGGGATCGAGCCCGGGTGGGCTGCATGCAAGGCAGACGCCCTCCCCCGCTGTGCTGTCGCTCCAGCCACCTGTCACTGCTTTTACCTGTTCGGGTATTTCATAGACATGGGGTCAGTCCCACAGCTGTCTGCGTTGGGGTCAGCCTGCACAGCTCTCTCTGGGGTCACGCCACACAGCTCTCTCTCTCGGGTCACGCCGCACAGCTCTCTCTGGGGTCACGCCGCACAGCTCTCTCTCGGGTCACGCCGCACAGCTCTCTCTGGGGTCACGCCGCACAGCTCTCTCTCGGGTCACACCGCACAGCTCTCTCTTGGGGTCACGCCGCACAGCTCTCTGGGGTCACGCTGCACAGCTCTCTGGGGTCACACCGCACAGCTCTCTCGGGTCACACCACACAGCTCTCTCTTCGGGTCACGCCGCACAGCTCTCTGGGGTCACGCCGCACAGCTCTCTCTGGGGTCATGCCACACAGCTCTCTCGGGTCACGCCGCACAGCTCTCTCTTGGGGTCACGCCACACAGCTCTCTCGGGTCACGCCGCACAGCTCTCTCTGGGGTCACGCCGCACAGCTCTCTCGGGTCACGCCGCGACGGCTCTCTGCTTTGCGGTCATCCTGCACAGCTCTCTGTGTCTCATTTTTTCTCTCCTCTCCTCAGGTCTCCAGCCTTTTGGTGACAACATTGTAGTGTGTGGCCCCTCCGTTTCTGGTTGCGGCCACTCTGTTTCTGATTATGCCTGCACGGTGTCTGGTTATACCTGTGACACCATTTGCTAACGCATTTATTTCACACCTTTCAGCTCTTAGGACTCTGCCGCTCACCTGTTGGGGCAGATACTTCTCTGGCCCCTGCTTTCAGTCCTTTAGGGGATATTCCTGGTAGAATTGTGGGGTCTCGGGAATTTTGTGTTCAAGGAATTTTGTGCTGAACTTTTTTTTTTTTTTTTTTGCTTTTTGGGTCACACCTGGCAATGCTCAGGGGTTACTCCTGGCTCTGCACTCAGGAATTACTCCTGGCGGTGCTCGGGGGACCATATGGGATGCTGGGGATCGAACCCAGGCCGGCATGGGCCTACCACATGCAAGGCAAACGCCCTACCCACTGGGCTATCGCTCAGGCCCCAACTTGTGTTGAACTTTTTTTTTTGTTTGTTTTTGGGTCACACCCGTGATGCTCAGGGGTTACTTCTGGCTCTGCACTCAGGAATTACTCCTGGCGGTACTCGGGGGGACCATATGGGATGCCGGGATTGAATCCAGGTCGACCGTGTGCAAGCAAACGCCCTCCCGCTGGGCTATCGCTCCGGCCCCAACTTGTGTTGAACTTTCATGGGCACCATAAACCCTTTCTGGGTGTCTGATACCCACTACAGTGCCAGCAGCGATGCAGGGGGCACCTGTTGGGTTGCTCTCCACCCCCGCCCCCGTGCCCAACACTTTCCCTTCCCTGTAAAGCCCTGCCCTCCTCGCGGTGTGAAGTGGTTTGCATTGGCTTTTCCTAGTGGCCAGTGATGTGACTCTTCCTCGTCCAGTGCTTTTGTGGCTGTGTGTCTGTTTCAAAGAAGGGTCTGTTTCGCTGCCTTTTACATGTTTTAAGCCAGAGCTTCTCAAACTGACTTGCCCTACCTCCCAGCCTGCCCCCCAGTTTTTAGAAAACAAAAAACACTCAGTGGCCCCAGGAAAACTGTTTTTTTAAGAGAACAGAGAAACCAGGGCAGAGAGAAACAGCCACATCCAGCTGTCCCTGAAGTGACTCCTGCCTGAGGGGCCCTTCTGGGCTACCTGAAATGCACACGGGGTTACCATCCACTTTGGATCTACTGTTGGAAGTAGATGGTGCTTCATTTGTTGTTGAAGTTTAAGAGCTGTCTGTTCTTTATATGTTTATTGTGACATTTTCCCCGTCGGTAAGTCTTCCCTCTTCCTCTCTGTCTCTGTCTCTGTCTCTCTCACATTGTCTTTTGACCATACCCAGTGGTGCTCAGGGCTTACTCCTATTTTCACTCAGGGGTCCCTTCCTGGCATTACTCTGGAGATCTTTAGCATTCCAGGGATCATACCTGGATCACCACATACAAGGCAAATGCCTACCTGCTTTACTGTCTCTCTGGCCCCAGTGTCTTCATTCTTTGATAGTATCTTTTGATTCACACACACACACACACACACACACACACACACACACACACACACACACAGAATTATATGGAGTTGAAAGGTTGACTTTTTGATAACTTTTTTTAAAAAATAAAGTAATATTTGCCTTAGCTTAATTAAACTGATGAGGAAAGCCAAACCTGTTCATTTTTCTTCCCATCTGTATTTCAGAATAGCCTTCCCAGGGGCCAGAGATAGTACAGTGGGTAGGAAATTTCCCTTGCATGGGACCAGGTTGGGTTCAATTCCCAGCTCAAGGGACCTGTATCGTCCCTTGAGCCTGCCAGGAGTGACCCTGAGTAGAGCAAGGAGCAAGGCCTGAGCACTGTCAGATGTGTCCCCCTGAAAACGAAACAAAATAATACCCTGTGGGTAGACGCTAACCAGGGCATGGAACAAATGCTTCTGACAACAGGCTCACTGGACTTCGCTGCACTTCATTAACCTTCAGAACGTTCTCAGAGTCACGGAGACGACTGAGACCTGGAGTGTACACGTGTCCCAAGCCCGGCCCCGTAGGGCACCCCCAGCACCCAGACCAGGACGGCTCACGTTGGGAGCTTTGGTGTGTTTCCAGGGTGAAGAGCTTGGACGGTGACGAGCCCGGGACCCAGGCCAGCCCTCTGGCTCCTCCGGATGGCGACGGGGCCACGTGGTGCCGGCCGCTGCCTCTCTTCGCCCCCTGCTGCTCAGCCTCACCGGACCAGAGCCCCCGCGGAATGTGCGGCCCAGATCTCCGAGGCGTAGCTTTCCCACACACAGAAAATTGACAAACCCTCTGAGCTGTCAGGCCCCTCCGCTGGTGGCGTTGGTGTTGCTGCGCTTGAAAACGCGGCGTAGAAAGGTGAAGATTGTGTCTCCCCCCAGACTCCACACTGCTTCTTGGTTAATTTATATTCCTTCCCTGTGACCCATGTGATTGTGTGTGTGCATGTGTGGGGCCTTCTGCGTCCCAGCGCCCTGACAGAGACACCCACGGGCTGGCGACCGCCTCCTAACAGCCAACCCTTCACGGACCTAATCTGTTTTCTTTAGATTTTCTTGAGTAATGTTTGTTTTCTGCATGAACCATGATTTCTCTGGTGGGCCCCTCCAGCATAAGCTGTGACTGTGTATTTCAAACATACACATTTCTATTTTTATAATCCATATGATATGCCTGTTTAAAAAAAATTGCACATGTTAACAGAATCCACCAGGAAAACCCTCCAGACAGCCTCTAGCTGAAGCTTCTGTTGCTGTCCTCCCAAAGACTCTCAAAGTCTGTGAGGGCCTAACTAAGCCGTTGCCTTCCGGAGTGATTCTGGGAACATTTTATGTTCTTATTTTTATGTCTAAGTGAGAAGTCACCTTCAAGGCATTTCAGCAGCCCACGTCACCTTGCCCACCCCACCCCGGGCGGTCTGGGTTTCCGCGTGCACCTGTGTCTGTCTGCGGGCGAGAATGTTCGCACATACATACTTCCTCCTGCACTCGACCAGTGGAGAGTGTCTCTCCGGAAAATAGGGAATCTAGCTGCTGAGATTGAGTTTCTGCCTGGAACAAAATGAGGTGTCAAAGTGCTGCTGGGCCGGGCTGGCCACCCCGAAGCAGAAGGCCAGGCTCCCCCAGGGTGTGCTGGGCAGCAGACGGGAGTCCCTGTGGGGCTCGTGGGGGCTTCTGCACGCAGGGGCGCAGTGGGGGCCCGCGGGCAGCGCCTGCCCCGCAGCCCCTGTCAGAGCTCCTACCCCTGGCCGGCTCCTCAGTCCACCCAGGGGCTGGTGAGAAATGAGGCACCCGACAGGGTCCCTGCAGGCAGAGCCAGGCCCCTTCCTCCCCCAACTCTCCACCCCTCTTCCCTGTCTTGGAGTTGGGTCAGGAGTCCTGTTCTCTGCGGCTGCTTGATTGTAATTGTTCTGGGGAGGAAGAAGCAAACGTCTGGCACCCAGCAGCGTCTGCACCGTTGAGGCCGGGAGGTGGGCCGTGAGGGGCCAAGGTCCCTGCCCTGCTCCGGGCCGGGCATTGGTTTGGGTGAAGTCCTCAGCCCACGCTGCTCCTGACCCCTCTCCCACTGCTCGCCCAGCCCCTGTGCGACTACTGATAAACCACTAGCCCGGCCTGTCGGGCCCCGCTGCGTGTGGGGACGGGGTCTCAAGGGTACTTATCGTCTTTTCTGAGGATCCCACATACTGTTGTTCTGGGATTGTTTATGCAATCCCATAGAGCTTATGGCCGTTCAGACCTTCAGAATGTGTTTTATAAATACAGTGTTCAAGAATGTAATGGGTATGTTTTGCCACCTGGTCTACTCGAAATGTCCATTTTCACTTTGCAAAACAACCCGAGACTTAACTCTGTGTCACTCCACCCGGTTCCTTTTGAGCCCCACACCCCTGCCACTACCAAGAGTTGTTTCCAAACCCAACATTCCAGAAGGAACGTGGCTTGCCGGTGGGCTGTCTCCGTGGGCTGTTTCCGTGGGCTGTCTCTGTGGGCTCACTCCATGGGCTCACTCCGTGGCTGTTTGTGAAGTGTTTCTGGTCCTTACGTTCCGAGTCCTTTGGGTTCCTCCCCACCGCCCCCACACCGTTATCTTTTGTAAGAACAACAGTGACTTTATCCTCCGGCCAAGGATGTGGAATTCTGAGCAGAATGAAATTACAGCTGACGGGAGTTTGTTCCTCGGAGCATCTGCTGGGTGTGGGGGAAGAGACCAGTCAAGAGAGAGGCCCCTCGGTCTTGAGAAAGGGCAGCTGACAATGTCCCGGACCTCGTGCCGGCCACACGGAGCCTGTCCAGGAACGCCACTGTTTCAAGCAGCCGCTGGAGCCTTGCTCCTCGGCAGAAGCCAGCGGAAGCCCGCGCTGCCCCTCCCCGGGCCTGGTCACCAGCACACAGGCCTTGGGTGTCGGGCTGCGAACCCTCGGATCCGGCTGTTTCCCCGAGCTCTCTTGAGTAAACAGCGACATGTTCTCCGCCCCCAAGCCCCCTTAAGGGGGCGAGGGAAACAGAGTCTTGTATTTAGACTGCCACATTGTGTTACTAACTTAGCACAGACCTGCTGTCTATTAGAGAACTGAATCTAATACAGAGTTAAGTTTGACCAAGTCAGGTTTGAGGATATAATTGAAATTTTGAAGTCGTTTTCCTATTCTATCTCAAAGCTCTATATCTAAATCAGAATCTGTTGACTGCAGCAAACGTATGTCACTGTTTGCCAGCTCGCGGGCAGTGTCAGTACTACCATCATCTAGCACTTATCTCTCATCTTTGAATTTTGATAGCATTGATTTGGCTCCTGACAAAAAGTACAGCTTGAAACTGGACTCAGTTTAGGGCAGATGAGGGCAAAGAATATTGAAAAGCAGAGTGCTGTATTTCACAAGAAATCAGTTGCATATTATCAATTATATACTTCGTTTTAAAAGAGAGGAAGATGACTAATAACCCACATTGTATTTGGGGGCATTGAAGGAATTTTTCTTTATGTGAAGAGCATCGTATAATTATATTTTTTATGACAATAAAGTACCTTCACCAGCGAGCTGTCCGGCTGTCTGTCCCCGAGCATCTGAGCGTGAGTGGGAGTGTAATGGGGCTGAGGGTCTCCCGAGTCACCCTGAATTATTGAAGTCAGGGTCCTCGTCATTAAAGAGGAGAGCAGGCTGGAGGGTAGTTTACAGTTATTGGCAGGCTGACAGGGTGTTCGGGCAAAATCATTCCTAAACTTAGCCTGAATCTGACTGTGCGGCGCAAGTGTATATTGACAGCAAGGTCATCGTTTTCACCCCTGTAATGATACAGTCTTTCTCTCTCTCTCTCTCTCTCTCTCTCTCTCTCTCTCTCTCTCTCTCTCTCTCTCTCTCTCTCTCTCTCTCTCCCTCTCTCTCCCCCCTTACCTCCCCTCCTCCTCTTTTCTCTCCTCCTCACCCTCTCCCTCTCTCCTCCCTCTCTTCTCCACCTCACCTCTCTCTCCTCTCTCCCTCCCTCTCTTTCTCTCTGCTCTCTCTCTCCTTCCTCTCCTATCTATGTCTTTGCCTTTTTTTTCTTTTTAAGCAAAACAGCCTTCTAGTAATTAGGCTAATTTGGAGAACAGTTAATGTCCCAGCTGGCTGCAGGCCCGCAGTGCATCCAGGAGGCTGCTCGGTTGTTTGGCTATTCTGAGGTTACTTGGTTTTCTTCTTCCCTAGGCAGTTTACCCCACACTGCTGGGACCCTCACAGCCAGCGCAGAGGCGTTTATGGGGGCTGGAGAGGGTGTGGAAGAGGAAACTGCTTTTACCACCAGGCTCTTGACCTGCCCACAGCAGGTGCCCTGCTCCTTCCTGCCTGGGAGGGGGACCTTTATAAGAGGAGTGACAACTGGGTGCCAGCCCTCTGCGGCCCCACGCAGCTGGAGGCTTCTGAAGAGCAGTGAGGGCACCGTGAGTCCTCAGAGGACTTCTTAGTATTGCAGAGGAAAGCCGAGGGTGGCCGGGGAGGAGGTGCTGGTGTGCGTGCAGGTCACCCCGTGTGAGGCCCCCCAGCGCCCCCAGGCCTATTACAAAATAAAAGAAGCGCCAGCCAGGCCACCGCCTGGAACTCCCCATTCTCCAGATACCTGCCTAGCTTCTCAGGGCCTCTGGCACCTTCTGGCTTCCCAGAAACTCTCCCAGGATTAATTCCGGCACCCCAGAACTGGGGGTGGGGGAAGGGAGGGAATGTCTACGACTCCCTGAGGTGGGGAGGGTTGGGCCACACCTGGCGGTGATCAGGGCTGACTCCTGGCTCTGTGCTTCGGGATCCTCGTGGCGGTGCTCGGGGAGTTATTAAGGATTGGACCCAGGTTGGCTGTGCACAAGGCGAGCACCGACCTGCTGCACTGTTTATCCAACCCGTTATTCAGCTCCCCGAGCTCCACCAGGAGTAGCCCCTGAGCATCGCCAGTGTGGCTGAAAACAAAATGTTTAAATAGGGGCCGGAGGGCATGTTTCCACTAATATGCTCAGAGGGTGGAAGCATGTGGTGGGCGAGCAGGACGCCTGGACTGGATTCCCAGGAGCTGACCCCTGAGCACTGAGTCAGGAGTGTTTCCAAGCACGGCCAGCTGTGGCCCAGAAACCAAAGATAAATGTAAATTAAGAAAAGTCTATGGCTAGAAAAGCTTTTTTGTAAATATCTAGACCACACCCTCTAGAATACAAATAAGAATGACTGGAGCTTGCTTTTGTCACTGTGTATCTTTTTTTAGGGAGCCCATGCAGCGTCCAGGGAGCCCAGGGGCCACTCTGGGCCACTTTTGGGCCCAGCTAGTCCAGGCCTGCCAATGCTGCTCAGGCCCAGCCGTGCTGGAGGCCGCCAGGGCAGTGCTCCGGTACCACACAGTGTCTGGGACTGAACTTGGGTCCGAGTACAGGCACGCCAGGGGCCTGGATACCCGCGCTCTCGCTCGGCCCTCACTGCACGGATCTCGAGGCCCTTCCCAGGGTGCTCTCCAGTGACTGCAGAGTATTTCATCGGAGAATGGAGCGTTGATTTATTTCATCCCAACTTGGTGGCCATTTCTCTCCAGCCCCTTGTTCTTGTGATAACGCAGCAATAAACATACATCTTGGCACAATCTGACTTAGTTGATGACAAAATGGGCCCCAGTGGAGCTGTTGCAGCACGCAGCTGAGCGTGTGTTATCTGGAAAGCATTAGCTTAAGTCAAGGGTCATTCAGGGCAGCGTTTCTGAATGAGCCCTAATGCAGCCATAGGGCACCGCGACAGTACCCAGCACAGAGGGGGCTATAGGTGAACACTGCATCAATCAGTAGGATGGGGTGCACAGGAAAGAAAACAGGGTTGGAGGTGTCAGCCTAGAGGAGAGGCGCTCGAGGCAAGTGCAGGCCCCGCGGCTGGCTCCAGTCGGAATCCCCAACGGCAGGTTAAGATCCCCTGAGCATTGCCAATAGTGACCTCGGCACAGAGCCAGGAGTAAGCACTGAGCACTGCTGTCCGTGGCCCCAAAACAAAGCAAACGGGAATGAAATAATAAGGTTGAGAAACATTGAGCTCTGGTGAGCCTCTGAATTGAAACAACCTTCTATTTCATGCTCAAGCGTGGCTAGCTGGGAGCCTTGTTTCATCGAAATGAGTCCTTGTCTCCTGAGTCGAGGCTTGCATTTGTTTGCTAGCTTCTCGCGTGTCCCTAAGGCTCTCCGCCCCACTGTCCTTTTGGATGAGGGAACCACACCTGGCAGTGCTCAGGGCTTACTCCTGGCTCTGCCCTCAGGGCTCAGCCCCGGCAGTGCTGTGAACAGTCTGAGGTGCTAGAGCGAACCCGGGTTGGCCACGTGCAAAGCAGGCGCCGACTGCTTCACTATTGCTGGAGCCCCCACAGCCGCTCTCGGCCCCTTTTCCTCCCACGGCCCCAGGAGGGAGAGCACTCAGGCGGCCCAGGTGCGTGGCGTCTGCAGAGACAACAGCTCCTTCTGCTCGTCACTGTCCAGGACCAGCGTCAAATCCAGCATGCCCAGGGCCTGCTGACCAGTGGTTTCAATCTCCCTTCTTCCTCTCCACAACTGACTGTGCTCAGGGCTTGCTCCTGGCTCTGAGCTCCGGGGTCGCTCCTGGCACTGCTTGGAGAACCCTATGAAATGCTGGGGATTCAACCTGGGTTGGCCGCCTGCAAGGCCAGAGTCATCCCTGCCCTCCCTGTCTCTCTGGCCCTGCTTTGCTACCTTGCTTCACTTGTGAGCCGGCGCCAGAGCGTGGGGCAGTGGTTGAGGACCGCTGGCCCTGCTGTGGGGAGCAAACAGTTGGAGCTGCTTTAGGCACAGCCTGCAGTGGTGATGCTCCCCAGCCTAATCCTGAAACCTGCCGGGCCCTGGTTTCTTGTGGAGCAAAGCTACACATTCTCTACCTCTAGGTGAGTTAGTTCCTGCCTGTAACTCAGCAAGGACTGGGGCAGAGTTTGAAAGTGAATCGCCTTGTCTCCGGCCATACCACCCTGAATGCGCACGACCCCGTCTGAAAATGGACACCCTTTTCTTGTGAGGGGGTGCACACTGGCATGATTCGGGGATCACTCCTAGCAGTGCTCGGGATGCTGGGATGGAACCCGGGTCCATTGTGTGCAAAACAAGCGCCCTACCCGCTGGACTGTCGCCTCCAGCCCTGAAAATGGATAGTTGCGAAAGAGGCTTCCCTTCAAGCTCCCTCCCTTGGCCCACGTTCTCCCTTGAACGGACCTTGCTTGCTCGTCTCTGTGGATCTTTGCTGGCGTGCATTTGCCACTCACGGAAGTCCATGTTCTCTCCTCCCTCGCCTTTTTTTTTTTTTTTTTTGCTTTTTGGGTCACACCCAGCGATGCTCAGGGTTACTTCTGGCTCTGCGCTCAGGAAACACTCCTGGCACTGCGTGGGGGACCATATGGGATGCCAGGGATCAAACCCAGGTCGGCTGCATGCAAGGCAAACACCTTACCTGCTGGACTATCACTCCGGTCCCCTCCCTCACCTCTTTTTAAAGATGTTTCATCCCATCAAAATGATCTTGCTTCACTACAGAAATAAAGAGGCAGATTCTGAGAATCATGGAGTTTCTGAAAAGGGGGGATGCGTTCAGCAGAAAGCGAATGGCCCAGAGGGAAGGATTCCTTTCTGGAAAAGGTGGAACGGGTCTATAATAAATGTCGCAGCTTACAGTCCGGGAGCAGGAACATTTCACTCTGGGAAGCTGCTGAGAGCAACCCCATTGCAATGCAGCGAGAAAATATGCAGAATTTGGGGGAGAGGGGCCCCAGGAGGTGTGGGTGGTACTACCACCAGTTTGGTGGTCTGATAGGTTTGGATTTGGGAGAGGGAGCGGGTGATGACACCATTTATAAAATGGGTTTAAAAATAATATTTTGACTAGTCATCTCGAGTCTGTAAAGGGTATTATTTGGGAATTGCCTCAGATGTGTGGCTGCTTTGTGTTCTGAACGTACTGATTGATTGGTTAATCTACAGCTGCTTCATGCTTGCAGTGCCACCGCGCTGGTTGCTAAGAGACGGGCCTTCTGAACCCGCCCATGTCAGGCATCGCCAGGCCGCGGCGACTGCTCCTAACACTGCGCCACCCAGTGGCCACATAGCCAAACAGCGGAAGTAGATCCGTTGCTGGCCCGTGGATGGTGACCGGTCAGGTTCGAGAATGCAGCTTCCACTAACCTGCACACGGAGCCTTTTTCTCCGGTAAATGACTCATCCCCAGCAAGCAGAGTGGCTGGGCGTGTAGGCAGATGCCATTTTATTTTTCCTCTGAACAGTCATGGGTGGGGGCCCAGTATCCCAGCATGCCTCCGTCCTACGTCTTATTCTTTGCTCTTAACATAGCCCCAGAGCTCCAGCAGCTCCTGGTTCTATTCCTTTGAAGCTAGTTTCATTTTCCCAAAGGGGAATGACTTGTGAATTGGAATGACGAGAGCTAGAGAAGTATTAGAGCAGGTAGGGCGCGTGTGTCGCACGTGGCACACCCAGGTTCAATCCCTGGCATTCCATATGGTCCTCTGACAGGGGTGATTCCTGAGTGCAAAACCCGAGCACTGTCAGATGTGACCAAAAAATTTTTAAGATGCATGTGTGCACACATGTCTGCATGTAAACAAGTGTGTGCATAAGCAAGCATGTGTGGGATCAGACAGAGACGCTTCTCCGAAGCACACAGTTGGTCAGACTGCCGGGAAACTGGCCTTCCCACAAGCACTTAGTGCTCCTCCGCACGCCCAGAGCGGGCCATCACTCGGCTGTGCTGAGCCGGCTAGTGGGCAGAGACTCTTGTCAACTCGAAGGTGAAAACACACCCCTGCTTTGTCTGGAGCCCTTTCCTGTCTAATGAAAATATTAGGGGTGGCGGGTTGCTCATCCTACATGGCTGTAAGAGGACCTGGACCACGGAAGCAAGTCCTGGGTTATTGCAGGTACAGAGAGACGGGGGCCGCCCACCCGAAGCTGTGTCCTCCACACGGGAAAGTCGCCGCCACCTCTCCGGGAGTCTCCTGGCCTGTCATTTGGGTTAGAGCTCGGGGCAGGGCCAAGAGTGCCGCTGGGAGAGAGTGCAGAGACAACACCTGGACAGAAACAGGACACTGGACAGACAGCCCATCTGTCACTCTCCCATAGGCATTTCGGGGCTGGCCTAGGACACCTGCCCGTCAGCCAAATTTACCACAAAGAAGGGAAACAATGTCCCACACACTGCTTTGGTGGAGGGTGATGGATGAGTGAGAAAAAGAAATGAGAGAGGAAGCGAGCGAAAGAGCGAGCCAGAGAGAGAGAGAGAGAGAGAGAGAGAGAGAGAGAGAGAGAGAGAGAGAGAGAGAGAGAGAGAGAGAGAGAGAGAGAACAGGCAAACCTATACAGGCTTGTGCCTTCCCAAAGAAGCCTGACAGGGAGAAGGCTCAGGGGTTGGGGTACAGGCTTTGCATACGGGATGGGATTGGCGGTTGGTGACTCTTTTCCCTGACAGATTCTGGGCGTGGACCCTCAGATGACAGGAGTCTGGAGACCCGGCAATGCACGATGTCCCAAACACCACCAGGTATAGCCCCAAACAAAAACAAAACAACCACAGAAGATTGCCGCCAGCAAGTTCCAGAATATTCTACGGAAGGCGCTTCAAGCATACGGAATGCTTTCCCGGAGCAGATCTGAACAGTGGACTGGGAAGGCTAATGTGAAACACAGACAGGGCTGAGAGGTAGTACAGCAGGTAGGGCGCTGGCCTTGCACACAGCCCACCTGAGCACAGTCAGGAATAAGCCCCGAGTATATTTTCTCCCCACAAAACAAACAGCCCAACATACTGAACCTGGAGATAGGGCAGTGGGGAGGGGGACAGTCCCAGCAACAGAAGGCCCCCAAGAGTGGCTGGGTGGAAGCCCGGAGGGCCTGAGTACACTGGGGGGCAGGTCTCCCCAGCACGCAGGGCCAGAGCAGCACCAGCGCCTCCCTGGACCCTTCACAAAACCTCTAGTCAGGCTGGCACCACTGGGGACTCAGGGCCTCCTAGGCACCAAGTGGGACCTGCCCACTTGTCTAAATGAAAACAAAAACCGAACAGGGCTGGAGCGATAGCCCAGCGGGTAGGGCATTTGCCTTGCACGCGGCTGGCCTGTATCCCCGGCATCCCATATGGTCCCCCGAGCACCGCCAGGAGTAATTCCTGAGTGCAGAGCCAGGAGTAACCCCCTGAGCGTCGCCAGGTATGACCCCAAAAGCAAAAAAACAAAACAAAACCAAAAAAACGGAACAACATATAGACACTGTGAGCTTCCCTAGGGACAGCTCGATAGAAGAACCACAAGTCTCTGAACGTGTCATCCAGGGGACCACCCTGGGAACAGCCCCTAAGCCGTCAGGGAGGAGGAAAACAATAAGCTAGAAGACTGGGGTGAATCTTGAAGCAGACTGGGTTTGGCTCGGTCTTTCCAACCTAACACAAATGAGCAACAGGAGAGCCCTCTCTGCACCAAACAGTGAAACGGCTGTTGACCAGAGCTGCGGGTGAATCCTTCTCCCAAACAAAAAGCAGCTCGTATAAAAAACCCACAAAACAAAAATCAATACATGAAGGCATCTTACAAAATAAACATCACCCCTAGTTGACTAAATAGACAGCTTCGGATTTTGTACATAAAGCTCTTTAATCTCTGGCGCATTAACAATGATTCAAAGAATTCTGAGAAGTTAGACAAAAGTATTTGGCGGATTCGAGTTAATGGGCCAAGCCAGTTTTTTTTCCTTGGCCTCTCTGTCGAATGAATCATAGATGGAGTCTTTGGTTGTGATTTTGGCCGTGGGAGGCATTTCTGAGATGCCCACGTAGTTTTTTTTTGGCCATCCTGGAACTGGTCGTGATGGTGTAGGCATTGCTTCGGTAGCATTTCATCGACGACATGCAGAAGGTCTCCTTCATTCCTCGCCGGAAATTGGCGTTGTAAATGGAATACAGAGTCGGTTTCGAGGCCGAGGAACTAAACGATATCCACGTGATCGCTGTGAAAACCAGAGAACTTTTCTGACAGTCCCGGCCGTGTGGGTGCCACAGCTGGGCGACGTGGAAAGGCAGCCAGGAGAGCAGAAAAAGCAGGTTCAAAATGAGGAACATCTTGATGGTCTTCACCTTTGTCCTCGGGACAATGTTCATCGCCCTCCCTCACTGTGCGACCGCCTGCGCCAATTCTCCAGATATACTTGACGACCTTTTGATAGAACAAGATGATGAGGACAGTGGGGATCACGTAGCCCACCAGGAAGTGGAGGACGGTAGGCGGTGCCTTCCCAGGAGGAAGGCAGGAAGTAGTTGCAATGGTGGTCCCAGCTGGAACCGTAGAAAAGAAAAACGGGGGTCACAAAGGCAGCCTCGAAGATCCACGAGGCCGCGATCATCTTCTTGGCCTTTTCTCGGGACACCTTGAAGCTGAGCGGGTAGACGATGGTGTAGAAACGGTCGATGCAGATGGACAGGAGCACGTAGATCTGCACGCCCGGTGTGAGATACTGCAAGTAGCGCACGACTCTGCACATGGCACTGCCCAGGCTCCACCGGCCTGTGGCGAACTGGAGCAGGACAAAGGGCGTGCTGGCCACGCTGATGAGCAAATCGGCACATGCCATGGACACCACGAAGTAGTTAGTGGTGGACTGTGTCCTCCGGCTCCGTGGATGACCAAGCAAACCAGGGAGTTGCCAAAGATGGAAAATAACCACAGGGTCCCGAAGAAAACGCTGGCAGTGGCCACCTCTCCAGGCTGCAAGCGGAGATGAGTGTCCGTACCGTTGCCCCCCAGCCCGGCTCTTCCTGCGGCACCCCCACATCCTGGCTTGGGGGGGCACAGCAGGCTCCGTGCAGCTGTGGTTGGGGAGGGGCCCCGGACCGTGGGGAGAACCAGAGGCAGCTTGCGGGCATCCATTCTGTGAGTAAACACCATGCTCATTTTCCCCAGGAGAGTTCTAGAGAGAGGAAGAGAACAAGACCTCTGTTACAGGCCGCCTGATCCACCAGCTCCGCAGGCTAACAGTCGGAGCTCACCATCACTGTCATCTGCAGTAAGCAAACACTGACCCAGTGCAGAAAAAGCTCCCGCCTCCATTTCCCCAGACAGCCGGGAGCTGTTCTAGCAGCTGTCAGCTCTGGTTCTTTCTGCCTCTCTGACTGCACCCTTAGGCAAATGCGGTCCATCACCCCAATCCATACTCAACACAGCCCTGGTCCCCCACGCGGCAGGGATCACAGAGATTAGGGGCTCATATCTGGTGGTAGAAGAGCAAATGGGATTCTGGGCATATATGTGAAAAGGTGCTGAATAACCTGACACCCAAGGCACGAGGCTGCAAGAGAAGAATGAATGAGAACGAAGAGATACACAAACACACACTCACACATATTCACATACACATGCTCTTTCACTCACATTCACACACTCACACGTGCTCACATTCACACATATCCACATACGCTTGTCCATCAAAGCCCATTCACTCATTCACATCTCCACACCCACTGACGCTCATTCACTCACATATTCACATACACCTCACATTCAAACACACTTGCACATATCCACGTACACATGCTCAATCACTCATTCACACACTCACACATGCCCAGACACATTTGCACATATCCATGTACACACGCTCACTCATTCACACATATTCACACACATTCCCATATACACTCATTCACTCACATTCGCATATATTCACTCATTTGTCCACATACACATTCACACACACTCACACATGCTCACATGCAAACACATTTGCACATATCCACATACACACACGCTCACTCATTCACACATATTCACACCCATGCTCACATTCACACACTTACCCATATACACGCTCATTCACATATATTCATACACTCATTTGGACACATACACATGCTCATTCACTCCCATTCATATACTCAGTTGTTCACATTCACACACACTTACACATGCTCACATCACACATATCCACATACACATGCTCATTCACTCATATTCACACACATGCTCACATTCACACATATTCATACACTCATTCATGCTCACACACGGTCACACACATATTCACACTCATCCCTGCTCACATTCATCCATCGCTGTTCCGGAAACTAACAGGAATCTGTGGATCTGCAGACCGACCAGTGTGCAAGTCTGCCCTGAATTTCCGGGATAGAGCATTAGGGAAGCACATGGAGCAACCATAACATTTGGGCCGGGGCCAGGAGTGGCTCCGAGTTTAAGTTGCTGACCGAAGTCCATGCTAGACAGCCTCCAAAGAACATGACCGGTCACTAGAAACTTGAATCATTCTGAAAGTTAACAATAACCAATATAACAGTTCCTCAGAAATGTTTTTTTTTTTAAAGCTTATAATCCTTTAATTAAAAAAAAATCAATGAACTTTAATCTTTAATTTTTTTTTTAATCCCGAGAAAACTGAATCCCACTGTGAGGGAAATGGATTTAGTGAATTAAAATGGAGAGAACGCTGGTCAAGACTGGCTGCTTGAGGCCAAGTGTAATGAGAAGCAGAGAGAAAGCACCTGCCACCGGGCAGTCCCCTCTGGGCCCAGCCACAGGCTTGGGGGATGGGGCGCAGTGCCCCTTTCGGGGCTTCCGTGGCTCAGCTGCCCAGGAAATGTCAGTGGAGTCTCAGAGTGGGAGTTGACTGTTCTTTGTGACTCTTTGCCCTGCGAGGTCTGTGTGACCGTGACAGGAGCGGCAGGGAAATGTCGGCTGGCCCAAGCGCCCCTGCGCTCCAGCCCCAAAGCCTCAGCATACTCGGTGCCGTCCACGTTACCCTCAGGGCTTCTGTCCATGAAGCCGCCTCACTTCACTGCTCAGAGGAATGGAAACTGGCGAGGCATTGTGCTGGGAGGCCTCTGTGTGTGGCAGGTGGCGGCAGCGGGGAGAGCAGCAACCACGCTGGCCAGGCACGCCATCAGGACACACAGTCTGAAACAGGACAGCAGAGCTGACATCGGCACCCGCCTCAGCCAATTCCCACTTCATCTGTGCCCCAAACCACAAAAAAGCGCCCCAGAGATCAAATAGAAAAGAACAATTCTCTTTTTTTGTGTTTGCTTTGTGGGTCACACCTGGCGATGCTCAGGGGTTACTCCTGGCGGTGCTTGGGGAACCATATGGGATGCTGGGGATCGAACCCATCAGCCACGTGCAAGGCAAATGCACTCCCCCATAGCACTATCGCTCCAGCCCTAAAAAAGAGCGATTTTCGCCTCTCAACCTTGGGAGGATGCCTGAGGTCTGAGGAACATCTGGCCACAAGCCTGCAGGCCTACGATGGTCCTTGGGGCTCTGCTCAGGGCAAACCCCCAAAGGGGAGACTGCAGGTCCCCAGGACAGCCCAAGGCAGGGACTGCGCTGTCCTCATCCCTCCTCTGCCCGCACCGCACCCGCATGCGGGTCTTCTGGCCCTTCACCCCAGAAGCCCGACACTCACGAACAGAAGAGACCAGGCAAGGTCTCCTGATTCCAAACTCACGCCCTCGGCAACTCCAGGCCAGCAGGAAGTGGTGCGAGAGAAACCTGGGTAGGAAGGGCATTCCCCTAAAGAGGAGAACGGGCAAAGGGGCAGTCTGCCGTATCAGAGTTGCCTAGATAGCCCTCCGACACAGAAAGAACAATAACTTGCTGCATAAAATCAGAGCATGGATATGCTAGTAAAAATGACCTAGTAGTTAAAAATAAGATTAAGTGCAGTATGCCCAAGAACTGATGACTGGATAAAGAAACTGTGGTACATCTACACAATGGAATACTATGCAGCTGTTAGGAAAGATGAAGTTATGAAATTTGCCTATAAATGGATGGACATGGAAAGGATCATGTTGAGTGAAATTAGTCAGAAGGAAAGAGAGATATAGAATGACTGCATTTATTTTCATGACATAAATATATATATACATATTATGACACCAAAATCCAGCGTCAGGAGAAACGTGGATCAGGTCTTACCAAAAGTGGAAATTACTGCAAACGTGTGGTTACGTAAGACAGAGAAGGGAACATGTGTGAATAAATGTTGAAAGGGTTAATACCAACCTAGAACTGAGCATTAAATACAGGCAAAAAAATGTATATGATGGCCTCTAAGTGTATTAGTGCAACCCACAATGTGTAAGAGAAGGAAAAGAGAGAGAGGGAGAGAGAAAAGAGATAAAGAACCTGTCATTTAGGCAGGCTATGGGAGGGGGAGGGAATTGGGGACATTGGTGGTGGGAAATGGGCACTGGTGGAGGGCGGGTGCTAGAACACTATGTGACCGAAGCCTCTAAACATGAACAACGTTGTAATTGTATATCTCATGGTGGTATAATAAAATATTTAATAAAAAAAAAGAAATTTTTGTGCAAGATCTCAAAATCTGATGAATTATTTAGTAATTTAAAAAGATGCCAATATAAAATTAATAGCCAGTTTCTTTTGTTTGTTTTTTTTTCTTTTCTTTTTTGGGTCACACCCAGCGATGCTCAAGTGTTACTCCTGGCTCTCTACTCAGGAATTACTTCCTGGCGGTGCTCAGGGGACCATATGGGATGCCGGGGATCGAACCTGGGTCGGCTGCGTACAAGGCAAACGCCCTACCTGCTGTGCTATCACTCCGGCCCGCCAGTTTCTTTTGAAAATCACAGTTTTCATTTCTCATGTAGATTTAAACTCTTACAGCATTGCTATTAATAAGCCATGACAATGCAAAACCACTTAAGTAACAAAAAAAAATTCCTCCAAAGTATAATTAGAAGTAACAAATGTTCTGAGTCCCAAGGATTTTCTGACCACTTATAGTCTGACCAGCTAATAAAGATTCTGATTACAGAAAAAAAATTTTTTTTTAAAAATAAGGTTAAGTGAATATAGCATATCCGATTCGTACAGGGAGGGGGAACTTGAGGCGCACCTGGCGATACTCAGAACTTACTCCTGGCTCTGCGCTCAGGAATCCTGGAGAGGCTCAGAAGACCACATGGATGCCAGGATTGAGCCCAGGGCAGCCGTGTGCAAAGCCCACCCGCAGCACTATCTCTCCAGCCCCCCGCATATGTTTCAAATGCATGCTGGACACTGATAAATGTGTTTCCTCAAGGAGGAATTCTCGGGGGGAACAGATCTGTATTTGGTTCTTGGTTGCTTTTCGGAAATCACACTGTGATGGCTGGTGAATGGATGAATGATTAGGCCCTGGTGAGAGGGGCCACAAAGCGGCTCGGCTTATGCCTCTACCACGGCTGCTCTGGCTCCGTCTATCGCGTGCTACGTTTCCTCACAAACAGCCCCTCCAACGAATCCATTTCCTGCTGAAATTACAATGAACCACAGAAATTATTAAAATGAAACTTTTGGGGGGGGGAAGTGGGTCCACCTTGGGTGGTGCTGGGGCCCTTCCTCTGAGCAAAGGGCTTCAGGAGCTTTCCCAAAGGGCCTTAGGATCAAACCCTGGATCCCCACATACAGCCCCAGCCCTTTGATATACCTCTCCGGCCCTGCAGGTATATTCTGCAGGTATATCCAGGTATGACTCAAAACCGAAAGCAGAGCAGGGAAGAAAGGAGCTAACAACAATGTCTGGAGCAAAGCAAGTGCTCAGTAAATGTGCTCCTGCGGCCAGGGAGAGGGCTGAAGGCTGGAGCACGTGCTTTGCATGCAGGCACCCCAGATTCAACCCCACACCGAGTATAGTTCTCCCAAAATAAATAAAAAACCCTTTCATTACCACTATATGCCTTGTAAAAGACTAAGAAGAGAAAAAATGCTGAAAATATACCAAATTTTGATGGTGGCAGTTTCTAGACATTGAGAGGATAGTGTCTTTCCCCAGTGACAAAGGGGCCGATCACACACATCGGTGGGTTCGGAGATACTCAGGGCACACTCAAGGCAGACATAGCACCGAAGAGAAGATGCTGAGCGAAAAGTTTTGAAAAGTGGGCCGAGAGGGCCTGAGACCTAGTGCTGCGGCTAAACACTTGCCTGGCTCAAGGGCTGACACTGGCTTAACCCTGGTACCACATGGTTTCCTGAGCACCGCTTTGGGAGAAACCCCAAGAAAGAAAACAAAAGGTCAGCGAAGATAAGAACTACAAACAGAAGCAGTCACGAGCGCCCCTTTGGCCGCTTTCACTTTTTTTTTTTATTTTGGGGCCACACCTAGGGCTTGCTCCTGGCTCTGTGCTCAGCGATCACTCCTGGCAGGGCTCAGGGCAACAACAGGTGATGCCAGCGGTGGAGTCGGGTTGGCGTGTGCAAGACAAGCGTCTTCCCTGCTGACCTACCGCTTTAGCCTAGCCTGATGCTGATCTTTAAGGGCACCCTCCAGCAGTGTCGCTCGGCCTGGTCTGCAGGCGCCCAAGCCCAGCTCTGGGCTTCTTCACTGGGTCTCTCAACCACACATCTCCTGGGGGCCATTTCACCCTGACCCCAGAGTGGACCCTGAGCCAGGCTCAGTCCTTCCCTCCGCCTCCTGCCTCTTCCAACACAACAAACCTCTGCAAGGGTCCCTGCATCCCTGGGCAGGATCCTGGCTCCTTTTAATCCTCTCTTGTGGCTAGGCCGCCTCTCAGGGGAGGCCCTCTCCACTTCCTGTCTCGGCTCCTCCTTCTCTGGGCTGGGCAGGAGCCCGCCCCGCCCCTTTCTCTGGCAGTGGGGAGTCGGGACCTGGAGAGCACACGAGGCCTGCTCACCCAGCACACTGTGTAGAGTGTGTATGAGTGTGTGCGCCGGTGTGTGTGCGCACACGAATGAAGCTTCATGCCTCAGGTGGCCCTAGCCTTCTCAGCTCACTGAACACATCGCACTGGGACACGAAGAGGCGGGAGCTGCTGTGGTCCCCAAGCCCCCTCTTCCTCACATTGGACTGAAGGCAGAAGAGGCTGTCAGGCACCTGAGCCAGAGCATTGAGCGCCTGCAGCCGTGGAGCCCACCAGGACACAAGTCCTGCCTCAGCCCGGGCTCAGGGGAGCAGTCACTGTAACCGCAGGTGCATCCTGCAGGAGGCGGCCCAGTCTGGGAGCTGTTGGCACCCTGCGATGCGACTGAAGCTCCCAGGCAGATTAGCAGTTTCTATTGGGACCAGAAAGGGCTCGAGATCTGCTACCCGAAGGAAAAGTGTCTCAATGCAGGGAGAGGTGCCGAGTATAACACGGCGGAGACAGACTCTGATGCACGTGAAGTAGCAGGTAGTTTCCCTCCGTCCCAGATTACACCCGCCGAGCCAGAGGAGTTCGGTGGTAGGGAGGGGCACGACACATGGATCAGGTCTCGGCTGGCCCCACAGCACCAAAATCTGCGTGTGTCCATAAATAAAGTATCAGGTGGACGGCTTCTGCACACTGGGCGTTGGATGTGTGGTGCCAGGGGTCAAAGCCCGCCACTCCACCCAGGCAGTATTATAAAGGTGGATCTTCAAAAATATAAGTGAAGACCAAACTAAAGCATGCTTCAGTAACACCCTGAAGGGAAACGCTTTCATAAAGAACTTGACAAATTTTAGATTTCTACCCAGTCTTCCACTTGGTACTTTGACAGGGTGAATTCCAGCTTTCGCACTCCCCACTTTAACTGTCAAGAGTCAGGGGGAAACTACACAGATCAAAGGGAGAAAGTTCTTTCAGTTTAGAAATTTCCAGAAAGAAGAAAAAAAAACGTTTTTTGCTTAAAAAAACTGAAATATGGGGCCAGAGCAACAGCAGGGCGGGAGGGCGTTTGCCTTGCAAGCAGCCGACCCGGGTTTGATCCTCGGCATCCCATATGGTCCCTTGAGCACCGCCAGGAGTAATTCCTGAGTGCAGAGCCAGGAGTAACCCCTGAGCATTGCCAGGTGCTCGGGGACCATATGGGATGGCCATCGCAAAAAGCAAGCCAAAAACACCTGAAATAATTTGTAAAGAGAGCTGTTTCCTTATTTTCAGGTATACAAATATTATTTTAAAATAAGTAAATCTAGGGGCTGGAGCGATAGTCCAATTCACCTTGTACGTGGCCAACCCAGGTTCGATCCCTGGCATCCCATATGGTCCCCTGAGTACTGCTAGAAATAATTCCTGAGTGCAGAGTTAGGAGTAATCCCTGAGCATTGCTGGGCATGGCCCAAAAAAGCCATAAATAAGTAAATAAATAAATCTATGAGCTGGAGTAGTAGTACAGTACAGCAGGTAGGGCACACTCTTAAAAACTGCTGACCCAGGTCCGATCCTTGGCACCCCATGTGCTCCCCAGTCCACAAGAGTGATCCCTGAGTGCAGAGCCAGGGGTCAGTCTTGAACACCACCAAGTGTGGCCTAAAAACCAAAGAAATATATAAATAAACCAAATAAATAAATCCAGTGAGTTCAATATTTTCATTCAAAATCCTAAAACTTATTTTATTTTGAAAATGGGTATTTTTAAAGACAATATGCTGGGGCCGGAGCGATAGCCCAATGGGTAGGGCATTTGCCTTGCACACTGCCAGCCTATGCCGGCTCAGGTTCGATCCCCGCCATCCCATATGGTCCCCCGAGCACCGCCAGGAGTAATTCCTGAGTGCAGAGCCAGGAGAAACCCCTGAACTTCGCCGGTGTGACCCAAAAAAGCAAAAATAAATAAATAAACAAACAGACAGACAGATAGATAGATAAAAATAAAGGCAATATGCTTAGGGTAGTCTCATTATTACGCTCTGAGGATGGAAGAATGCTTCTGGGTTTAGTTTGTAAAAAATAAAATCAACCATGGGGAGCAATAGTATAATGGGTAGGGTACCTGCCTTGGGCGACGTGGCTGATCTGGGTTTGATCCCTGGTATCCCATATGGTCCCCGAGTACCACCAGGAGTAATTCCTGAGTGCAGAGCCTGGAGTAACCCCTGAGCATCGCTGGGTGTGACCCAAAAAAGCAAAACAATAAGTAAATAAAATAAACCATGGTGTAATCCTAGATTTCTTTTCTCCCTTTAGACATCACTTGGTCGTCATAGTAATGCCAAGTGTTACTCCCAGGTATCACACAGCACAGGGGAAGGGAGGGACACACAATTACTTCCCGGGCTATGCAGGTGCAGAATGTGACTACTGAGATCATTTAAGATTAAATCTGTAATTCACTGGGAATTTTTTACTTCTGGACAACCTGATTCAACCTTCTAGTAGTATCTGATGAACAGTATCTACAGCCACATTAACTGTAAACATCATTTGAAATGATCCAAGCAGAGGAGAGCTGAGTCCAGGAGTTAAAATCATAGACTCTGGGTTCAAATTTCCTGAATTCAAGACTGCTTCTACTACTCACTAGCTGGGTGACCTTGAAAAAGTTCCCTAGGGCCAGAGACACATTCAATGGGTAGGGCATTTGCCTTGCATGTGGTCTCTCAGGTTCGATCCTCAACATCTCATATGGTCCCCAGAGCACAGCCAGGAGTAATTCCTGAGTGCAGAGCCAGGAGCAACCCCTGAGCATCACCAAGTGTGACCCATAAAGAAAAAAAAAAGAGCAAAAGTGCAAAAAAAAAAGTGCAAAAGGCACTTGTCTATGCCTTTATCTCATCTCCAAATTGTGGGTAAATAATAACATTCCCTCAGGTTAGTAAGGAGATTAAATGGTCATTCTTAGAACTATACCTCACACACGATAGCTTGTTCCTAGAATGACACCTTGTACACTGCGGAACTGTATCTGTGTATTTTAAGTAACAATGACATACAGTTTCATTTGCCAGCTTCTCTCTTGGGGTGACCTCCTGCTTGCCACCAGAGCCAGGAAGCTCCAGGACGCCCAGGGAAAGGTGCAGGGGAAGGAAGACATCACAGCGCCAAGAACAGCCCCGGCCTTCCCACTCCCCCCACTTGCTGCCACTAACCTCCCAAGACCGGCACAGGAGGAGCCAAGAGGGGGAAGAGAATCTGATTGTAAGGATAATTAAATTGAGTCAGCCTTTGTTTAATGCTGCTTTTCCCTGGACCCAGGATTCAAAGGGGAAAACAATTCTTTTCATCAATGAGGGCTTAATTTTATTAATGACCACGACCCACATTTCTATCGACTTCTTCAACAGGCACTGACTCTGGCCCAAGGTTCATCTACAGAACTGCTGGCAATCTTTCCTGATTCTGACACCAATCCACAGCCGCTCCCGAGCATCCAAACCAGACCCAAAAAAATCTCCAGCTTGCCTGGGGAGAGACGAGCAGATGTGCTCAGGGCACGGCACGCCGCTGCGGGTGCGCTCACATACCTTCATCGGGACTCGCTTTCAGAGCCGGCCTCCGCGGGCTTCGTGGTCAGGAAGAGCCGGGTCACAGGGGCTCAGAGAATGCCCTAAACCAGCAGAAGGGCGAGGGAGCACGTTCATATCTGTCCTGTCTTCCCTTGGCTCAGTCTGCTTCCTGGTAGGGAGACAAGATGACGTTTCACAGGGTCGACGGTTAAACCATCTTCCCGCCCCAGTCCCACTCCCCCCCTCCCCTTCTCCTTTCCAGGGCTCTGGAATGTGTCACATGGGAAATGGATCATGTGGCTCCAGGGGGTACGTGGCCAGCTTCTGCTCTCCCCCCCCCCCCCACACTTCCTCTCGGGGAGCAAGGCTGCAGAAATCTCGGCCCTGATTGGCTCGTACCAGGATCTCCATATGAAAAGGGGGAAGAGTCGTCTCCGGCCTTCTCCACTTTCTCTCCTGCTTTATTTCTCGATGGCAGATTTGATCCTGGGCGTTCAGATCTAGTTGGCAGGGAGGAGGGGCTGTGACTTTCTCCCTAGCCCTTTCCTCTGGCTTTATCTATCCCCTCACCTCCCTCTGGGGCTCTCTTGGCCCATCTGGGATGCAAGGGGTATTCAGCACCATGGACAGCCCCCTTTAAAGCCATCTGTGGCTTTCAGGCTCACGTAAATGAAAATATTCCTACAACACTCCCTTCCCCATCCAAATATGAATCAGACCAAATATTTACGGACCAGAATTCCACTAGAATCAAGTTACTGGGACGCTATCAATAAAAATGATTTTTAAAGAATTAAGTCCCAAAGACCATCCCATCTTTTGAATCGTAGCTATTTGGGGGGTGGCGGGTGCTTTTCATCACCTAGCTGGCGATATGCGCAGAGCTGTCCGCGATCACGTGAAGGCCACAGCAGTGGGCAGGCCTGGCGGAACTAGGCCCTGGCAGAGTTCAGAGCCTGGGTGAGCGGGAATGAGGCGGGCTGCAGGGGGAGGGGGCAGCCCCCTCTGCTGACGTCCTCCTGGTTGCCATGGTGCGAGGTAACTGCTGAGGGGAAGATTTCTTTCAGAACCAGTCACCATGGAAGCCTGCAGACTAAAAGAAAGGAAGCGGGACAAGCCAGCACCGCAGAGAACATTCAGGGAGCTTTTGAGAGCCCATGGACCCCAAGGGTTCTCCAAGTTGCCAGGGGGCCTGAAACTCCTGAGTGTCCCAACGGTAACTCCCTCCACCCTCCCCTTGGAATGAGAAGTCAGCTCCAGGTGTGGGGCAAGGGACGGACCTAGAAAGGTGGACGGAACATGGGGGACTTACGCCTCTACTGGGATGCAGTCTCCTGGGAAGCCTTGTTTGGGGCCCTTAGAGCCACACCTGACTCTTTCTACCAGAAACAATCTGCATAGCTCTACCGTGTCATGGATAAAAAGATCCAGAATTTTAAATGTGGCTTGCTCAATTACTTTCAAGAACTATCCATCACAAAGCTAAGGTGACTAGGACGACCTCCAGTAAAGAACCTGAACTAGCTGTTCATTTGTGTCACGCAGCTCACAGACCACTGATTCTTTCATCACTATTTCTGGGCCATACCCAGTGGTGCTCAGAGCTTTACTCCTTGCTCTGCACTCAGGGGTCACTTCCGGCAGGGACCATATGGGGTGCCAGGCATGTAACCGGCTCAGCCATGTGCAAGGAAGCATCCTACCCACTTTACTATCGCTTCAGCCCCACTGATTGTTTCTATTTGAGACACTTAACCTGCAATTCTGCACTGTGATGCAGAAAACGTGAGATGCATAATCCATGAAAAATAAGGTGGCTTGGAGCTGGAGTAGGCCTTCAAGAAGCAGAAGCTGGGGCTAGAGCAATAGCACAGTGGGTAGGGCATTTGCCTTATACACAACTGACCGGGTTCGATCCCGGCATCCCAGTCCCCCAAGCACTGCCAGGAGTAAGTCCTGAGTGCAGAGCCAGGAGTAACCCCCTGAGCATCGCCAGGTGCGACCCAAAAAGACAAAAAAAAAAAAAAAAAGTGAAGCTAACTACGCACAGTCTAAGACGTATTTCTTCTTTTTACTTTATCTATTTATTTATTTATTTTGCCTTTTGGGTCACACCCGGCAATGCTCAGGGGGCTACTCCTGGCTCTGCGCTCAGGTGTTACTCCTGGCAGTGCCTGGGGACCATATGGGATGCCGGGATCGAACCCGGCCAGCACAGGCCGGCAGTGTGCAAGGCAAATGCCCTACCCACTGGGCTATCATTCCGGCCCTCTTCTTTTACTTTAGAAAAATCAGCTTAATTCTAGCATTTCAGTGAAAGAATGAGGAATTCAACTCTGCTCATTCTAATCATTCAGAAAATTGGTCAAGTAAATTGAATGTGTGCTTGAAGAAAGTTTTAATCAAGCCGAGGACTTAGGCAACAAGAAAAATAGCTAATCAAATAGGTGAAGTGACATGATGTCACTTAAATCTCTGCCTATGAGGTTTGGCTAGATGATACCGGTTAATCGAGCCCGGCTGTCCTGAATGCAGCCGACTCCAGATTGATCCCTGCGCTGCATCCGCCCACTGAGCACCTCCAGGGGTCACTCCACAGCAGAGACATGACCAGCCCCTAAGCACTGGCAGGTAGAGTCCCAAGTCCTCCTCCCACAAATCCTGTCAGACAGTGAGAGAAAAGCTATTACAATACTCCTGTCTTATAGAAGGGAAATTAGGCTTAGCGAGAATAAGTAAACAGGACCCAAATCACACAGCTGGCCAGTGTGCGCATTTCATCTAACGCCAAAGCAGACATGTCCTTCTGTAATAGTCTTTATGATGAATAACAGACTACCTAAAACAAATGGTCAATCTAACCTGAGTATTATAACCTTTCCTTAGGAGGGTGAGGGTGCATTTTGGGTTATACCCAGCAGTGCTCAGGGATCATTCCTGTTAGGCTCAGGGGACCACATGAGATGCCAGCGATCAAACCCATGTTGGTTGTGCCAGGCAAATGACCTACCCTTTGTACTATTGCTCTGGCCCCTACTACAATCCTTTAATAGGAGAAATCACAAAGATTGCTTCAAATTCTCTCATTCTCTCACTCTCTCTCATAGACACACAGAGGATTATTCATTCCTTTCAGGAGGACTTTATTCATACCTTATGGTTTGATGATTACAATAACTATATTTTAACAAGGAATCATTAGTTAGAATATTCAGAATGGCTATAAAACATGCGACATAATGTGTTAACTCCACTTAAAAGATAATATTGGTAATCACCAAACTCATTCCTGACCATTTGGAAGATAAAGAGTTGTCTTTCATTCAAACCCATAAAATGTATTAACTTAGTTAACTGGGATAATACATCACAAGTTAATATGATTATTTTTTTCCTCTGCTGGCGGTACTGATTTGCCTTGGGGAGAGGGAGTCTAGCTCTGTTTAGAAGTTATCTAAGGAATGGAAAGAAGGAGTTGTTATTCAGCTTCCAAAGCCCAAAACAGGAGTGGTAGAAGACTTGAAACCCAGGCTTCAGTTCTGAAAGTTATTATCAAAGTGCCCTTCCTTGTCATCAGCGGAGCTGGAGGGTCAGTTCGGTGCAGTCAGTAGTGTGACCAGGGCCTCAGACTCGGGCAGACAAAAACCCTAAGGTACCCCACAGTACACTGAGCTTCCTCTCAACTGGTGCCTTCAAGACATTCTGCTGGATCTGGGGCCCCACCAAATAGTTTTTCTTCAACTTTATCATGGAATGATGACCCTCACCACCCTCACCTCAAACCTACAATAGTGGATATAAAAAACTCCCAGGGGGCCAGAGCGATAGTACTGTGGGTAGGGCACTTGCCTTACTTGTGGCTGACCTAGATGATCCCTGGCATCGCATATGGTTCCCCATGCACCGTCAGGAATAATTCCTGACTGCCAGGAGTAACCCAAGAGTAACCCCTTAGCCAGGTGTGGCCTAAAAATGAAAAAAAAGGGCCGGAGCGATAGCCCAGCGGGTAGGGCATTTGCCTTTGCGCCGGCCCATGCCGGCCCGGTTCGATCCCCGGCATCCCATATGGTCCCCGAGCACCGCCAGGAGTGATTCCTGAGTGCAGAGCCAGGAGTAACCCCCTGAGCATTGCCGGGTGTGACCCAAAAAAGCAAAAAATAAATAAATAAATAAATAAAAACGGAAAAAAAAAAGGTCTCAAAGACCAAGAAACTATTGGAAATATTAAGTACTACTGAAATATCAGGACTGAAAATTTGGAAACAAATCCCTAAAAAAACCCTGGAGCTCGGGCCACGGACAGCCCAGAGGTCAGGGGCACCTGCCTGCTTGAGCACAGAGCTAAGTGTGTGAACCCCCCACACTCCCTGGTACAGCTTTGGTGACGCCTGACCACCATGAGGTATGGTCTTGATATTGCCCACACACCCCATAGCGTATGAATGGGTGGCCCCTATTAAAAACAAATAAAAACCAACAACTCTGCTCCTCTTGACCATTACTCCATACCCTTCTTTCCTCTGGACTCGGACCTCAGTCAGGAAAGGACCTGCCAGTTAATCCAGGGCGCTCGCCCTTCAAGGCCATAATGAATCAACCCTAAGCCCCTTCCACCCTTTGGGGTTCCTGGGATGTGGCTATCTTTCAAGGCCCCTTCTGTCCACCAAGAGTGACCCCATGCCGAGAGGCTCCAAGCCAGCTCTCTCAGTCTTTGCTCCTCTTTGAGGACCCCAAGCCTCTTATTCCTCATCCCCTGATCTTTCATTTTCATGACTTTCAAAGGGTGACCCTACCACACTGCCCTTGAATGTGGGCCCAGCAGGAAACTGCTTATGAATCAAAGGGAAACAAATGATTCCATGAACCCTCTAAGGCACAATCCAAAGCAGGATGAGTTCTGCCTGGCTCTCTCCCTGTCAGAAGACACACTCAGGGAAGCCGACCCCCAAGGCGTAAGGACACTTAAGCATCTTCTAAAAGGGCCTACAAGTCTGGGAAACAGTTCTCTCACAACCAACAAGCCACCAGGAGAGTCGGCCATCTTGGTGGCAGTGCTGTGGCTTGGCCAACACCAAGTTACAGGACTGTGACTGCTGAGCAAACAACTCCCCAATTCCTGACCCTCAGAATTGGAGGTTTATTATCCTTTCAAGTTTCTAAGTTTTTGAGTAGTTTGTTAGATAGTAGTAACTAATACACAAGTGCAAACTGTAGAAAAATAGGAGCACTACATTTTTTTCGGGGTTTATATTTGGGAGTTACACCCTGCTGCACTCATGGGGTCCCCGGAACTGCTCAGGGGACCCTATACTGTGTTAGGGACCAAACTTTGGTCAGCTGCTTGCAAGGCAAGCACCTTACCTGCTGTACTAACTCTCTGGTCCCAAGAGCTCTACTTTTATTTGGCTTATCGGAGCTGCAGTCAGTTAAATAAGTGTCCCTAATCCCCACGTGTGTTCCTAGGTGGGGGTTAGTGCATTCGGCCAAGAACACTAAGAAAAGGCATCATCTTACCATGGCAGAGAAGGGAGATGCCACTTGAGGAAGAGGCACATATATTACAAACACTCAGTAACTGTAGGGAACTCCAGAACAGGAAGAGGTTATGGCTAATGGGACTGGAAACAATAAGAGAAAATCGTCTGAGGCAAGACTGCCAGACTCCATCTGTCTCCCTAGGCTCTGAGGCTCTGCACCCCCCCCAACCCCCACCCCACCGCTGTTACCTGCAAGCATCTGCTTCTACTGCTTCTCACTTGATTCCGCTTTTATGCTACTACGCCCAGGGGTCTACCCAAAATGAGCAGCCTAGGCTCTGAAATATACATGTCATTTTGGGGGATGGGGGTTGTCGGGAACGCCGCCGGGGTCCCGACAGTGCCGGGAAGCGAGTTCCCTTCTACCTCCGGGCCAGCGGGGAATGGATGAAGACTCAGGAATCTTATACAGTTTTAAAAGGCTTTACTGGGGCCGGAGCGATAGCCCAGCGGGTAGGGCGATCACCTTGCACGCGGCCAGCCTGCGCCGGCCGGGTTCAATCCCTGGCATCCCATATGGTCCCCTGAGCACCACCAGGAGTGATTCCTGAGTGCAGAGCCAGGAGTAACCCCTGAGCGTCGCCAGGTGTGACCCAAAAAAAGAAAAGAAAAATAAATAAATAAATAAAAGGCTTTACTTATCACAGGTTCAGGCATACAAGTCAGCAATAGGAGAAACCCTGTGTTTAGGATTCCCAGCTAGAACCCCAGACACGTGTAGGCCAAGATGGTGGCCACCACGTGTTAAGGCCCTGTAAAAAAGGAAAAAAAAGGGGCCGGAGCCATAGCCCAGTGGGTAGGGCGTTTGCCTTGCATGCGGTTGGCCTGTGCCGGCCCAGGTTCGATCCCCGGCATCCCATATGGTCCCCCGAGCACCGCCAGGAGTAATTCCTGAGTGCAGAGCCAGGAGTAACCCCTGAGCATCGCCGGGTGTGACCCAAAAAGGAAAAAAAAAGACAAGACTCCCAAGAAGGGTGCAAGCTCATAGAGAGAGCAAGAGAGAGAGAGAGAGAGAGAGAGAGAGAGAGAGAGGCAGGATGGTTTTATACCCCTGCAACTCAGACCTCCCACTATTATGGGAAGTAGGAAGGGTCAAATGCCCTTAGGTAATCCCTCCCTGCACCTCACCTAGGCCCTATTATATAAATATGCTAATGTCTTGAGCCAAGATCTGCCTGGAAAAACCTTTATAGGGTAGAGAAGGGGGTTTCTGAGATGGCATGTCTCTGTACCAAAGACTACTACTAATGCCAGTTAAATATTTCTCCAAGCCTTCACAAGTCTCATCTACTTCACGGTAGTTTTGTATTTTAGTTGCCTTTGAGTTATCAGGGAGCCATGCTTGCTTGCTTGGAGGCAAACAGCATTTCTCTCTGGTCTAATTACTTAGAGATCCAACGTGGCCAGGCAAACATGCTGGTAAGATCTAGCTAGTCCCACGATGATTGTGGTAGCATGAGAGAATATTTATACCAGCTAGTACAGAATACATGGTCAGATAAACTGCCACATTTAGACTACCCCTTATCTATGAAGTGATCTGCAGGAGGCAATCCAGAGCAGATGCAGAGGCTCTTAGAGGAGTCCTGCAACAGGGGTAACCATGCTGTACTCAGGGCTTACTCCTGGCTCTGCGCTCAGAGATCCCATATGGGGTGCCAAGGATTGAAGCCAGATCACTGTGCAAAACAAGCACCCCCACCCGCCCACTGTAAGATCACTCCAAGCCCAGAAATGTACCTGTTCTACAAGATCAATGCTCCTAGCTAAATGACCAGTGTCAACTGAAAGAGGGGCCAGGGAAACAGATCAAATGGCTGCAGCACAGGACTTGAGCACCCGAAAACCCAAAACACATAAACAAAAACTGAACACAGTTCAAAGAGTATGTAATGCACACATGCATACAGCAGGTCAACATTCAACTACAACCTCATACACGTAGCTCCAAGTTCCACCAGGTGTGACCCCCCCCCCCGCCACCCCATCACAGAACCAGAAGTAGGCCCTGATAACTACTAGATGTGACTCCTCTAAAACAAAGCAAAAGTCAAACAGACACAGAGTTACCAGCTGGGGAGGTAGCTCAGCAGAGTGCCTGGTATGCCCAAGGCTCTGAGCACCAATGTGTCACCAGAGCGGTTCTCAGTACCATGTACTCACTTCCGGGGAAATTCTCATGATAATAAATAAGACAACCACATGCCTAGGCCAGATAGATAGTACAGGATGTAACCCCAGTGCTTATGGTTCCCCATGTTACAAGCCCCAGTGTTCTCATATGCACACACTGATAATGTTATCCCTGAGACCAGAGCCAGGAGCAGCCCCTGAGCACAAGTGGGTGTGGCCCAACCCACAAAACTCCTGCCCTGGGGCCGGAGCGATAGCCCAGCGGGCAGGGCGTTTGCCTTGCACGGCGCGGCCCTGTGCTGGCCTGGGTTCGATTCCCGGCATCCCATATGGTCCCCCGAGCACCGCCAGGAGTAATTCCTGAGTGTAGAGCCAGGAGTAACCCCTGAGCATTGCCGGGTGTGACCCCCAAAAGCAAAAAAAAAAAAAAAAAAAAAAAAAAAAACCTGCCCCCCAAAAAAGTCAAAAAACTTGGCACACGTTCACAACAACCCCTTTTTGGGTACCCATCCCAAGACAGGAAATAAAACCACTATCCTGAAGAGATCCCTGCACTACTATGCTCATGACTCATCCATCGTTCATGAAAGCAGAAGATGGAAAAGGCCTAAGTATCAGTGAATGAATGGCTAGATAATGTAATCTAGACACACATTATTTTAAACACTGTGTTGAACAGATAATGAAAATGTGATTCTAGGGGCTGGAGGGATAGCCCAGCGGGTAGGGCGTTTGCCTTGCATGCGGCCGGCCCATGCCGGCCTGGGTTCGATCCCGGCATCCCATATGGTCCCCCGAGCACCGCCAGGAGTAATTCCTGAGTGCAGAGCCAGGAGAAACCCCTGAGCATTGCCGGTGTGACCCAAAAAGAAAAAAAAAGTGATTCTACACACGCACATACTCTCTCTCTCTCTCTCTCTCTCTCTCTCTCTCTCTCTCTCTCTCTCTCTCTCTCTCTGCTGGCAATGTGCATGAACCTGGAAGGCATCAGAACAAAATGAAATAATCCAGACAGACAAATACAAATACTGCAGGATCTTACTTATATGAACAATCTAAAAAGACAGTTTATAATAATAAACGGCAAATAACTGGGGGTAGGAGGAGGAAGTCTGGAAAGAAAAATAGAGAAATACTGACCAACGAGGGGCGGAGCAATAGCACAGCGGGTAGGGCGCTTGCCAACCCAGGTTCGATCCCTGGCATCCCATATGGTCCCCAGAGCACCGTCAGGAGTAATTCCTGAGTGCAGAGCCAGGGTGTGAGCATTTCCCCTGAGCATTTCCGGGTGTGACCAAAAAAAAACAATTAACCAACGATACAAATTTACATGTATAAGAAACATAGCCGGTGAAGTGCTAAGGTACAATAAGGTGACTATAGTTCGTAGAGATGAATTGGACGTGAATTCGCTTAAAAAGAAAGCTGCTTACAGTGTTCTCATATGCACACACTGGTAACTACATGACGTGGTGTGTCTTTGACCCATAATCAATGTTCTGATTAAGAGGCAGTCTCTGACCCAGTGTGGCAGGTAAGGGCCTGGTTTCAGGATGAGGATGTGGCTCTAGGGGTGGAACACACGCTCTGCGGTATAAGCTCCTGGGTTCCTCCCACTAAATGTTCCCTTCCAGGTGGAGCCCCAACATTAAAATAAAAATTATATATATTTGCATGCAGCGGGGGTGGGTAGGGTGTTTTAGGCTGCTCCCAACAGTGCTCAGGGGCTACATTTTTAGGGGAGTGGAGCAAAGAATACAAATTTTGTGGGGGAGGGGGTGACACCCACACTGCTCAGGGTTTACCCCTGGTTCTCTCTGCTCAGGAATCACTTGTGGCAGCACCCGGGACCATAGACGTTCAGAGCATCAAACTAAGCTCAACCACGTGCAAGGCAAGCACAGCAGCCACTGTACTAGCTCTCCAGGCCCACGTGAATCGTTTTTCAAGGCCAGGTCCAGGGAGGGCTGGAGAGACGGTCCACTGGGCTGAGTGCAGATCCTGTATGCAGGGAGACCAACTGGTAACCCCACACCATATGGTTCCTCAGCACAGCTTGGGTAGCCCCCAAAACAAATACCCAGGTCTCAAGAGTATGGTCCTGAGGCAGAGAAGAGTCCCCGCTCTACCCTCTCGGACTCCAACAAATGGGCGCTCGGAAAGGGCCGGGAGAGGAGACAAAGGAAGCGCGGGGAAGGGAAATGGCTGGCAGCTGTGTACTGGAGCAATCCCATGACCGTTTCCCTGGTGAGCCCAAGAGCCCCTCGCCGGGCCCCAGGAGTCCATGTCACCTCCAGCTGCTGACCCCTCCCCCGAAACTGCCACCAAGCACAGCTGGGAGCTGTCCCCCTGCCTCACACTCCAGGTGCGCAGGGCCGCATGTCTTGGCCCTGCATCTTCTGTGAGACTCTGCCCCAGGCGCAACCTGCCTCCTCCAACGGCAGCTTCACGGTGACTTACTCCCGGGCAGCGCCCGCAGAGCTCCGTCTGGGCTCAGCAGTCCCCGCGCCTCGGGGTCCCAGCGCTGCACGGGGGAAGAGCTGTCGCGTGCGTTGCTGCGCAGCTCTCGGGCCCCAGAGAACAAGGAGGTGCTCAACGACGGTGTCTCCGCACGTGCAACAAGCCGGACTTCGGGGCCACCCCGGGGACCCGGAGAAACGGGCACTTCCGGCGGTGGCCCAGATCCAACGCTGGCGCCGGCGTCCCAAGTGTCCTCGGGTCCGGAGTTCCCAAGGCGTGAGTCCTCTTGGCTGCTTCCCCCGAGCTCTCCGGGTCCTCGACCTTCCCCTCTCAGGAGCCCCCCAACGTCCCCTGACTGACGACCCCGCGCCGCGGGATCTCACCTCAGGCGCGCCGCAGGCTCCGCGTCTCCTCACACTTTCCCGCCTTCTCGGGCCCGCTGTGGCCCCCACAGACGGAACGTCGCTTGCTTTTCTCCCCCTCTTTCGGCGCGGGCGGGCATAAGCTTTTCCGGATCTCCAGACTGACCCCTCGTCGCTCACAGACGAATCACACCTTTATTAGGGACCCCCCGCACGCCGCCCGCTCGCCACCACGCGAGCCTCCTCTCGCGCTCACAGCCACATTCGGGGGGCGAAAGAAGCGGAGCGCGCGCGGGCTCGTGACGGTCAGATCGCGAAGGCTGCGGTGTCCCTACGTCCATCGCGTCGACAGACCCCGCAGAGGACGAATCCCCGCGGCCGCCCGACCTTAAGCTTTGAAACTGGCGCCAAAAAAAAAAAAACTCTCGCGCATGCGTGCACACACCCCGGAGCGTTCCGCGTCTCTCCCAAAGTCTCGCGTGATTTGGGAAATCGCGTCTAGACGACATGGCGTCCTGCTCGCTTTTCGTCCCCTCCCCTTTACCCCTACACCCGTCCGCTGTTCCAGCGGGGAAGGATTAGGGCAGGAGTCGAAAAGGGAAAAAGACCCAGAGACTCCGCGACGAGAACAAATGGGATCTAAGGGGCTGACCCGCCAGCGGCCGTTGTGGGACCGAGGGAGCTTTCGAAGGCTTTTTTTCTGTTAGGAGCCGGGAGTTCTTCCCAAACCAGGAAAATGTAAACGTAAGAAGCCAACAGGACGCGGGCTTTGGCTCGGCCGCTGGGCACCAGCCGAGTTGGCCGTGGTCGCAGGGCGCCTGCGCAGACGTTGACTGACGGGCGCCCGGCGCGTCCCGCCCTCCCCTCCTCGCGGCTCCGGGGTTACTGACGGGAGTGTCTGAGCCCAGTGACGCCCACCACGGATGATTAGAAACTGCACGTAGAACTCGGTCCGGTCTACCGATCCTTATGCGTGAGGGTCCCGAGCAGTGAAGCGCCACGAGACAGCCGGCACCTGTATTATTTATTCATTTATTTATTGCTTTTTTTGGGTCATACCCGGCAAATGCTCAGGGGTTACTCCTGAGCTTTTCGTCCCCTCTGAGGCTCTGCACTCAGGAATTACTCCTGGCTGTGCTCGGGGACCATATGGGATGCCGGGGATCGAGCCCTGGTCGGCCGCGTGCAAGGCAAACGCCCTACCCGCTGAAGCCGGCACCTGTTTAAAAACACAGATTCTGAGACTGCAGAGATGCAAATAAGGCCCAGCCTAAAGCCAGCTCGTCGGAGCTAGCAGACTTCGAGCAAGACGTACTCGACTGAGATCGACTTTGGAAGCCAAGCCAAAGGGCCCCCCCATGCAAATCTCGACACTAAAAAGAGGGTTCACCGGAAAAAGCCCCAGCCTGGAGGCAGCGTTTGAAAAAAAGTGGGTTTGAAGTTCTCTCAAAGTGGGTTGCAGATGGCCCCGAAGCTCTGATGCTTAGAAATGAGCAGAGCTGACGACCCTCTGGGTGCGGCTGGGACTGGATGCGCCTGAAAACAAAGGCAGACGGCCTGATCTGAAGATGGTTATGAAAGAATTTCCCATAATGTGTGCTCAAAAACGTTTCTTAAAACTGGTTGAGTAAATCCGCACCTCTTTGTATGACGTTAAATTCAAGTTTATTGGGACCCTGTTTGTTGGGTTTTTTAGTGATACATTTGAAAACTTTTTACAGCAAATTTCAACAACGGAAGGTGATAGTTTTAGGTATCACGAGGTACAGAAAATATATCTCCATTTGCCTATGGGCCAAGTTGTGATAGTTCTGAAACCCTTCAGCTTCATTTAGAGAGCTTTGTCTTCTAAAGAATAAATTTTAAAAAAATTAAAAAAATATATTCAAATATCAATAGACACAGATACGGCTTCCGGATTCCTTCAGAAGCTCAGTAAATCTACCAATTTGGACCACCTGGAGATCAGCGGGCCTTTCTCCTGGTGGTGCTCAGGGACCATCCCTGTCAGCATCTAACGAATTGGCTGCGTGCAGGACAAGGACCTTAAGCCCCTGCATGATTTCTCTAGTCTAAGATACTTGAAAGAAAGCTGCAGAGGGCAGGGGGAGCAGAGATAGAGGAAGTAAGGCCTTACATGCGTTTGCTTTGCATATGTTCCCCGGACATCACCAGGGCTCACTCCTGAGCACAGAGCCAGTAATAGCCCCAGCATTGGCAGGCATGGGCCCTTTTCCCAGCAAAAGAAAACTAGCAGATGAGGGGATGTAACCCTCGCAGATGCTTGCAGCACTTGCCTTACCTGTGTGAGGCCTTGTGTTTGAGCCCTAGCACTGCCAAAAAAAGGGGGTGGGGGTGACAGAGATGGGCAGAGAGCTAGCTCAATGGCCCTGGCACCACTCTGGTCCCTGAGCACTGCTGCGTGTGGCCCCAATACAGAAAACAAATGAAAAGAAAACTACCAAAGCTGAAGGTGATCCCAGAGCAAAGCACAAGAGTTTGGAGCACCTGCCTGTTAGTGGATGTCCACAAGTTCAAGTCCCCAGGATCCCAATCCTGTCTCCCATCCCTGGCAGCACAAAGAATTTCTGACCACACCACAGCTCTGTGTGTGTGTCTGTGTGTGTCCCCAGAGAGGGTGCGGGGTTAAGGAGCTTGCCTTGCAAACTCCCCATCCTGGTTCAAGCCCTGGCACCACTTGGTCTCCTGAGCAGTACTGGATGTAATTCCGAAGGACCCCAACCCCTGCTGGCTGTGGCCTTGGAGGGCCCTGAGCACTGTTGGGGCAGCTCAGGTCAGCTGTGGCACTGCAGCGCCTAAGCGGCCCCTCACATTGAACCGCAGGCCCAGAGGGATGGGAGGAGCAGCTGAAAAAATGTGTGGCCCCATGCAGGAAGAGTGACCCCTTCTGAGTCTGTGCGAGGCGCCACAGTGATGAAGCAACAGCAATAACTGGGCACCTCAATTAGGGGAGGGCAAGGCCTGAGAGCCACAGCTGACCAAGTACAGGCCTCTGAGCACTCCAGCAGAGTATTCGAGGCCCCCCCAGCGTGCTGTGTAGGCCCTGGTGAGCGCCCCCCACTAGGCATGTGTGCAGCCGGGTAATTGGGACAACGCTACAAAGAAGGGGAAACGGAAATTAAGAGTTTTATAAAGTTGTGTGACCTCATTAAAAGGTGGCTTTATAGAAATCAATAAAATCTTGCTTCATTCTCTACAGCAGAAGTTCCCAGATTAATTTGGCCTCGGCCACCTTTAAAGGGAATCTGCCCTGTCTGGAAATCTCCCTTTAAACAGGTCATGCCCTCATTGCACCAGAGCCACTACCGCACCCTGCATCCTTCAGTGTCCCCCAGGGGGGAGTAGTGCCCACTCTAGGAATGGGAAATACAGTCTCATTTGGTAATAACTAATTTTCTATGCAAGTATCCAACTGAAAAAATATTTTTCAGGGGCCGGAGCGATAGCACAGTGTGTAGGCCGACCCAGGTTCCATCTCCGACATCCCATATGGTCCCCAGCACTGCCAGGGAGGGATTCCTGAGTGCAGAGCCTGGAGTAACCCTGAGCATTGCCAGGTGTGACCCAAAAAGAAAAAAAATCAGGCAGAATAGAAATGTAGAAATGTAGGGAAGGTAAGATGACTTATTAGCATCTTGATGGCTAAGACTGATGGTTTACTTTGTCAGGCAACCAACAACTGTAAAACAATACTCTCCGCTAAATAATTTGACCTAATTAATTGGGTGAGGGGGGATGTGGGTGGGGGATGTGGTAGTTAACATTTAGCAGTGTCCAGGGGGCTACTACTGGCTCTCCATCCATGGCTGGACCCGCCATTGATCAGGACCAAACCAAGGTTAGCAGTCTGCAAAGTAAATGCCTTAATCCCTCTACTATCTCTCGGGCCGCCAACTACTTATATTGAACATGATGGGGTGGCCCTCACGGAAATTAAGTTTGGGAATCAAATGAACAGTTAATAAAGAACAGAATCCTTTGAGATTCCTAGCACATTTCTTTGCAATATGATGAAAATGATATTGTCACATTGGCCAAAGGTCAAATAACGTCTCATCTTTCTTCAATGTAAAGAAATTCTTTGCTGAGTACAAGAAACTCACTGGTGGATGGCTGCACTCCTTTCTATCACAAGACTCATGAAATATTCTCACCAAAAATACCCACAGCTGGTGCTTTAAAATGTCATCTAGTATTTCTTTAGTGGCATTTTTGGGGCATACCTCTTATGAACACCCTGCAAAGCAGTGAAAAATAACTGCTAGTTCTACCCACATATATGTGGACCTGGGTTCTTGAATTACTGTGACATAAAATTAATGCACAATGAATTTGAAATGTACTCACCATTAACCAAAACTAGTTGACTTAACTATAATCTTACATTGTAACTCAGTATGGAGATAACTTTAAATTTGGGAGGAGGATTGGGCCACACTTGACAGTGCTCAGGCCTTACTCCCTGCCTCTGTGCTCAGGGACCACTCCTGGTAGTTCCCGAGGGACTGTGTGTTTCTGGTGATTGGGCCTGAATGAGTTGTATGCAAGGTAAGCACCTTACCTTATATACTATCTCTCTGGTGCCTTAAGATTTTTGAAATATTAATTTGTTCCAGTCAAATTGCAGTGTCTGTATATGAATTCTTAAAATGAAGAAGTCTCAGTGATATTTTGTTGTTGCTTTTGATGAGGGAGAGTGGAGGAGGGCTTATGGGGCTACACCTGGTAATGCTCAGTACTACTAGCTCAGTACTCAGCAGTTGCTCCTGGCAGTACTCAGAGGCCATTTGTTGCTGGGAATCAAACTCAGCCCCCTGTATGCAAACCATGTGCCCCAGTCCCTTGAGTTACCTGCTCAGTCCATTCTGCACTCTTCTCAGGAGAAATGTCTCCTCTCATCATCACTACTATCACTATCACTATCTCCCGTTGATCATCTATTTGCTAGAGCGGGCACCAGTAATATCTCCATATGTCCTGACTCATGCTAGTAGAACCCAAAGGCATCCGCTTGCTCCAGGAACATAAAGAGCCTCAAGCCATTATATTAGGTCATGGGAATGACCTAATATAAATGTTACTGGTATTTGGCATATCAAATATGACCACGAGCAGCTTGCCAGGCTTGCCGTGCCGGTGGCATACTCTTGTAGTCACCTCTGAATAAAGCATTTATTGATGAACCGCGTGGCCACTAGCGGCCGAGCGAGCCGGGCTGTAATAGTCTGATCTGCTGGGTGGAGTTGTGATGAGAAAGAAGTCCGCTCATGAGGTCATGAGGCACCTGGGAGGCATGGCGGGTTCTAGCCCTGGCCTGCCACCCCCCCGTAGAGCCTCACAACAAGCCAGGCGACCCCCTCCCGACTCCATGGGGGCTGCCGTTTTCCACATCCGGACTTCCCTCTCGTCACAACTCCACCCAGCCGACCAGACTATCACAACCCAGATCATCGACAACCACCCTGCAGCAGTTTTTTTTTCAATCTGGCCCAGGTATGCTGAACCAGAGACTCTCAGACATGGGGCAGAGCTGCTACTTGCTCTCCCGTGCCCAGCCGCTCATGAGGCGCCCAGGAGGCATGGTGGGTACTAGCCCCTGGCCTGCCTCCCCAGCAGAGCCTCACAACAAGCCAGACGACCCCCACCCCGACTCCATGGGGGCTGCTGTTTTCCACATCCGGACTTCTTTCTGCTCATCATATATAAAGAAAACTTTTCCGATCATAAGTGAATCATCAGCATGGGGTTGGGGTGGAGAATGCAGCGAGAAAAGAGAACTCTGAATATTAAGCAATGCCTGTTGGGAACTTCTCTGATCACGTACTCTGCCGGGAACTTCCACCCACCTCCCTCCCGCACCCATTCTGCCTCTCTGGCTTCTTCATTCCCTTTACATCTCTGCCTTTCTGTTCCACCATCCTCTGCACTGCAGTGGACTGGCTTCGGAAGATTGCTGCCATATTTCAAATGTCATGATCTCCTGTAAAACATTCCAGGAGAAACGTAGGCCTGACATCATAACACAACTTTCTTCTTAAGTCTTCTCCCTTCTTACACGGGCAAAAACCAATCTTTCCCAATGACTTAACAGGCTTTCCTATAAGTCTCATTGCTCATAACTCTAACTCATGTCTCCCCTTCACCATGAGAAAGGCTAGGAAATCTACACAGAAGAAAGCACAATGTTCTTTAAAATGGTGCGCTTGAAGTCAACAGGACCTGGGGCAGGGGCGGGTAGGGCATTTGCCTTGCACATGGCCAACCCGGGTTCGATCCCGGCATCCCATATGGTGCCCCAGGCATCGCCAGGAGTAATTCCTGAGTGAAGAGCCAGGGTAACCCCTGAGCGTGCCGGTGTGACCCAAAAAGCAAAAAAAAAAAAAAAAGTCAACAAGACCAGTGGAAAACAGAGGATTAGGAGCAGACCGATAAACTTTTATTTTATTTTATTTTATTTTATTTTATTTTATTTTATTTTATTTTATTTTGCTTTTTTGGGGTCACACCTGGCGATGCTCAGGGGTTTCTCCTGTCTCTGCACTCAGGAATTACTCCTGGCGGTGCTCGGAGACCATATGGGATGCCAGGGATTGAACCCAGGCCGGCTGGGCTGGCTGCATGCAAGGCAAACGCCCTACCCGCTGGGCTATGGCTCTGGCCCGACCGATAAACTTATGTGGCTTTATCCACAGGTCTGTGAGCAGCCTCTGCCAATAAAGGCCAGAACTGACCTTCCCTGGTGCTATACTCAGAACTGAAATCCAATACAGTCACCATTAGCCATGTGAACAACTTTTAAACAATTTGTTTAAATGTGTCTGTTAGAAAACTTTAAAGCCCACGTAAACTTCATAATCTATTGAACAACATTGCACTTGAACCTCCCAGCTGCAAACATAGGTTTCCTCCCCAGTACAATCCTGGAGACATTTCTTTCCAATTCAAGGAAATTTCATCAGAATAAAAACTAGATTCTGGGTTTAGTCATCTTGAGCAGTAAATTCTGCTCCAACATACTGGGGAAAATGACGTCACCCATCATTTATACTGTGCAGGTTCACCTGGTCATGTGAAAATTCTGATGTTTCTTCAGGAAACCAAATGCACTAAAGATAGGTGTTCCACTTTAATATTTTTTTTTTTTTGCTTTTTTGGGTCACACCCGGCGACGCTCAGGGGCTACTCCTGGCTCTGCACTCAGGAATTACTCCTGTCGGTGCTCAGGGGACCATATGGGATGTCGGGGATCGAGACCCAGGCTGGCACAGGCTGGCGCGTGCAAGGCAAACGTCCTACCCGCTGGGCTATCATTCCGGCGGTTCCCTATCTTTAGATACGGAAAAATTTAGAGAAATCCTTTGCTCTCCCTCCCCAAAGTCTCTAAATTGCTAAGTGCAGAGGCAGGAGTAAGCCCCTGAGCACCATGAAGTATGGCTAAAACAAACAGAAGCTTTCGGCTGTAGGAAACAGGACTTACACAATAATAAAAAGGGTTCATTTTCCTGTTTTTAAAAGCTTGGTATACATATGGGCTTCCTTGAACAATAGAGAAATAACTTTTCTAGTTACTAGTAAATATTCTTTTCTTTCCCATTTGAGTAGCTCAGTTACCTCTGAGTTAAACTCCGTTGAGTTGGGCTGAGAGACATGAGCGTTAAGGTGCGTGCCCTAACATACACGGGATTAACCACCACATGGTCCCCAAGCATTGCTGAGTTCAGCCCTTGAGACCCCAGCATTGGTAGGGACTCCCAACTCCCAGGGCACCACATGGAAGACCCTCCCCCAAAAGTGCATTTAGTCTCTAAAACTCATTTCAAGGACTAAAACAATGGGACAGGGGTTAAGACACTTGCCCTCTTCATATGATGAGCGAGCACCACCAGAAGTGATCCCTGAGCACAGGATCTCATACAAAACAAGAAATCAGCCAGAGCTGCTTGTTGTATTGTATTATAGTGTAGTGTAGTGTAGTGTAGTGTAGTGTAGTGTAGTGTAGTGTAGTGTAGTGTAATGTCGTGTCGTGTCTTGTCTTGTATTGCATTGCGAGGTGAAAGGCTGGGGCCACACTTGGTAGAGCTCAGGGCTTACTCCGGCTCTGTGCTCAGGAGATCATATGTGGTGCTACAGATTGAGACGAACCAGGGTCAGCTGCATGCAAGGCGAGCACCTTAGCCTTGTGCTGCCTCTCTGATCCTGTCTCTCTTTTTGTTTTTGAGTTTTGCTTTCTGGGTCACACCTGGTGATGCTCAGAGGTTACTCCTGGCTCTGCACTCAGGAATTACTCTGGCGGTGCTTCGGAAGACCATACGGGATGCCGGGATAGAACACAGGTCTCCCCTTGCAAGGCAAATGCCCTACCTGCTGTGGCCACTATCACTCTAGCCCCTCCATGTCTCACTTTTTTAAGCCATAAATATCAAGACCACATTTAAAGGTCGGAGAGACAGCACGGGGGTAAAGGCACTTACCTTGCATGTGGCAGTCTCAGTTCAACTCCAGCATCAAGGGCCAGAGCGATAGTACAGGGGTAGGGCATTTGCCCTGCATGCGTCGATCCAGGTTTGATTCCCAGCATCCCATATGGTCCCCTGAGCGACCAGGGAGTAATTCCTGAGGGCAACAACCCCCAGCCTCATCTATGTCTCCCAAACACTGTCAGGAGTGACTCCTGAGCACTGTCAAGTGTGGCCCAAATCCGCCCCTCCCAAAAAAATACCCAAAAACTACCAAGCAAACAAAATATATTTAAAATCCTGAGGATGTAGCATGAGAGAGAGAGAGAGAGAGAGAGAGAACTCAAAGGTCACTGAGGCTTGGGTTTTGTATGTGGAGCCCTCAGTTCAATCCCCAGTACCACATGGGGCCTAAGTACTACTACCAGGTATGACAACACTCCTTCAAGCAAAACACACCAAAAGATGCTGAGAATTCAGCACTCATGTTAAGTAAAAGGAATGCTGTGCTTTGTAATTATGAACCCCTGTCCATTTGAATACACCATCAGCCTCCCAGCGATGGAGGCTGGAGGCGTTGGAGAATGTGAACTTCATTCTGCCCTCATCTTTGCATATCACTGTATCACTGTCTTCCCGTTTATCTTCGATTTGCTCGGCGGGCACCAGTAACATCTCCATATGACCTGTCTCATGCAAGTAGAGCCCAAGGACACCTGCTTGCTCCAGGAACATAAAGAGCCTCAAACCATTCCATCAGGTCATGGGAATGAGGTCTATAATTGTTACTGGTATCTGGCATATCAAATACGACACGGGTAGCTTGCCAGGCTCTGCCATGTGGGTAGCATACTCTTGTAGTCATCTCAAAATCCAGCATTTATTGATGAACCGGCGCAGCCACAAGCAGCCACGCGAGCGGGCTGTGATAGGCTGGTCTGCTGGGTGGAGTTCTGACGAGGGAGGAAGTCCGATGTGGAAAATGGAGGTCCTCATGGAGTGGGGGTCGTCTCTGGTTTGTTGTGAGGGCTCTGATGGGGTGGTGGGCCAGGGCTAGAACCTACCATCCCTCCCGGGCATCTCATGAGTGGCTGGGCACAGTGAGAGTCAGTAGCAGTTCTTCCCCATGTCTGTCTCTGGATCAGCATAACTGGGCCGGATTAAACATACTCATCTTTGCACATGAGTATGTTATATTCAACCTCATGCTGACTGAGGCACTGCATTTGAATAGAAGCACTCTATGAAAATCACTTTGGAACTGGCTGGTGAAAACAAAGCTTTTAGAGCTCTGACAATAGAACTGAACTTAAAAATAGGGGAAGTAGTGTCAGGGGTGGAGGGATACACATGTATGCCGAAAGCACGAATATTAACATTGCTATTAACACACTACTAGAAACCATGTTCTCTCGGGGCTGGGGAGACGTGGCAGACAGAGGCACAGGGGTTTTACGTGCAGGATCCCAGTTCGATCTCCAGCTCAACATGGCCCCCTGAGCACTGCCGGGTATGGCCTGGTGCCCTGCCCACCTTGCCAGAAGCACACACTTGGCAACAGATATTCCTGTTGGCTGAATATTCCCAGGAGTGCCCTGTTTCCTGAGTACTACTTGGCAGACCCTCTCTCCCCCAAAATAAAAGGGGAGGGGAGAAAAACAAAACAGACTACCCCAATTAAAGCATAGAGAAAATTACTTAGAAGCTAAGCAAAACAAGCCATTTAAGCAGTCAGTACACAATAATCTAGAGTCTCTCATTTGTTTCTATTCTTTCTGTGGTTTGCTTTGTTTGGGTGGGGATACACCCAGGGTGCTCAAACTTACTCCCTGGCTGGATGCTCCGGGATCTCCCTGGCAGTGCACTGGGGACCATATGGGATGCCAGGGATCAGACCTTGGGCTATATGCTAGGCAAACACTCTGCAGCCTATCTCTTCCCCCCAATTTGTTTCCATTCTTATAGGATGTTCCTCCCCACCCCAAACCCTTTAAATACTGAAATTTTTGTCTCACTGTCTTTGTGACTCATTTGTTTCTGTAACTTCAGACACATTTAGTTTGGGGTTTTTAAAACTCACAGAATGCCTGATACATTGTAGATCACCAACAGATACATATGAGACACATACAAGAGTCAGTCACCTGCCATGTAAATCTGGGTGGAATTAAATGTGTGCTATTACTGGTTATGAAGAGAATCTGTTAATTATTCACTTTTGGCTTTGGGGCCACAACTGCTGGGTTACTTCTGCTTCAGTTGCTCCCAGTGATGTTGGGGGCAGGAGGTTGGGGAACCCGCATGCAAAGCCTGTACTCCAGTCCTCTGAGCTGGAAGAATAGCTGCAGTTTAAGCTCAGCCGAGGCCTGCTTAGAACTGCTAGTATTGGAGGTTTGTTTCCTTGGGTCAGGCCAGGGTCGTCTGAACCTGTGTGTAGCGGCTCTATGTGGGATCTTATCCACACTGCCCAGACCTGAGAGTGTGAAGAGCTGAATCATGGGCCGTTGTAGAGGTTCCATATAGGACTGAAGAGACAGTACAGGGCCGGAGCGATAGCCCAGTGGGTAGGTGTTTGCCTTGCGCGCGCCGGTCTGTGCCGACCCAGGTTCGATCCCCGGCATCCCATATGGTCCCGAGCACTGCCAGGAGTAATTACTGAGTGCAGAGCCAGGAGTAACACCTGAGCATTGCCAGGTGTGACCCAAAAAGAAAAGAGAGAGAGAGAGAGAAAGAGAGAGAGAGGAGAGAGACAATACAGTGGGGGAGGTGTTTGCCTGGCATCAGCTAACCCAAATTTCATCCCTGGCACCTCTCATGGTTCCCTGAGCCATGGAGTTATGAGTGCAGAGCCAGGAGTAAGACCTGAGCAAGTACAACTGGGTGTGTCTCCCCACCTATCCCCTACCTCAATAGAGAAAGACAGAGAGAGACAGAGACAGAAAGAGAGAGAGAGAGAGAGAGAGAGAGAGAGAGAGAGAGAGAGAGAGCAGAGCAGAAAGAGAAGATAGCAACTGGAAGGGCTATTGCCTTACATGTGGCCAACCTGGATTCTATCCCGGCATCCCATACGATCCCCGAGCACCTGCAGAAGTAATTCCTGAGTGCAGAGCCAGGAGTTAACACCTAAGCATTGTCGGGTGTAACCCAAAATGAAAATAAGAAGAAAGAAAAGAAGAAAGAAAAGAAGAAAAAGAAAGTGACGTGGAAATAAGAATCAGACTTTACTGGGATGGTGGGGCATTCCGGGCCCTTTGCCATGCAGACCGTGGACGGTCATTCCAGCCTTCAGTGTCCTGGAGGCCTCTCCACACTGTTATGTTTTCGCTGTGGCCCCTTCGTTCTTTGTGGCTGTCCAAACGCTGACTCCTGAGAGGCGTGCAAGACTGGATTGGGTGATGTTGCTTCCTTCTTGAGCTGTGGTGGCTGGGAGATTCTGTGGCCACACTGTCTGTGACCCTCCACCAAACGCAGTGGGACTCTCCCTTGCCCTTCACTGGAACCTTTATCGAGGGGGTGGGGTTCCCTATCGACTTTGTATAATTTTGTTTAGAGAATTGAAATTGGTCTAATCGAATGATACCACCTCACAAAGGGGCTATTTGTGGGTTTCTATCTGAAGTCCACGCTATAGTGTATGTGTGCGGTGGAACTAGGGAGAGTAGAAAAGGGTCAGGTTTAGGTTATTATGTTGACTTTGTTCCTTATTGTGTAATGCCACTTTCCATCTTTATTTCTATTTTGTGACTTATTAAGGGTTATATAACCCTTACTCTGATGACACAGTCAATGATATAAAAACTGAGCCATCAAGTGCAATGTCCGGGTTGCATGAGGCCTGAGTATCATCCCCAGTGCTGAGAAATATTGGGGTGCAGGCGCTCCTGAGGGGCTCACACCTGGCAGTCTTTAGGGACTTGCTCTTTGAGGTTCCCCCATATGCAGGAGAACCACGTTACAGTGCCTGGGGCCGCCCCTGGGCCAGTGGCCGGCACAGTCAATGCCTTTCAGCTCTGCTGTCTTTCTGGCCCTTGAACAAAAATTTTTGAGCACTGTAATTATGAAATAATTACTAAATTAAGATTATCACATAATTACTATATCAAATTACTGATCAAATTAAAAATATTCACTTGTTAGAATGTAGTCAGTTTTATGTGGTAAGAATAAAACTCCCCACCAAATAAAAACATAAAATAAAATAAGTAAAAAGTAAAACAAAAAAAAAAATATATATATATATATATGTACAAATAAAATTTTTAATTCAATGTGTAGGAATTGAGAAAAAGTAGATCGCAAATAGGTTTTGGTTCGGATATTTGCAGGCCTAATTTTGGTCTTCAGCTGCCGTTCATGCTGTGTATTTTTTTGGGGGAAGGCCACACTAGTAGTATTCAGGGCTTTTGGGGGGCCACACTTGGAAGTGCTCAGGGCTTCCAAGTACTCCTGGCTCTGCACTCAGGGATCACTCCCGGTGGGCTCACAGGACCATAAGGGGTGCCAGGGATCAGACCAGGGCCAAAAGGCGTGCCAACAAGTGCCTTACCCGCTGTACTACCTCCCGGACCACTCCGTGCTGTGTGAGACAGCAGGTCAGCTGCACAAAAACTCCGGAGGGAATTCCATCTGAGTGCCCGCTGCCCAGCTCTCCCGTGGCCACAGAAGCCCAGCCCCTCCGGAGCTTCTGTTTCTGCAGAAAGAGAAAGCTTCACTGACGTAGTCTGGTCAGAAATCACATCCTGTGTGAAGGACAGATTGCAAATTGCATTTGACACAGGAAATAGCGTTGGCCCCCTGGGAGAGTCCTCAGCACATTCATCAGATTTGATTTGGAGGTGAAGCGGTTACAGCAGGGCCAGGAAGGGCTGGTGTTGCTGTAATATTTAAGTACATTAAAATATATTAAGGGATTTTTTGTTATTGAATCACTGTAAGATACACAGTTACAAAGTTGTTCATGATTTAGTTTCTGTCATACAATGTCCCAACAGCCTCCCTTCAGCGTGTATCTCCAGCCACCAATGTCCCCGGGTGCCCTCCTGCCCACCCCACGCCTGGACCCAGAAAAGCACTTTCTGCTTTCTCTCTTTTCTCGTCCTTCTCTCTCTCTCTGTCTCTCTCGTCCTTCTCTCTCATCCTTCTCTCTCTCTCTGTCTCTCTGGTCCTCTCTCTCTCTCTTCTCTCTCTCTCTGTCTCTCTGTCTCTGTCTCTCTCTGTCTCTGTCTCTCTCTGTCTCTGTCTCTGTCTCTCTGGTCCTCTCTCTCATCCTTCTCTCTCTCTCTCTGTCTCTGTCTCTCTCTGTCTCTGTCTCTCTCTGTCTCTGTCTCTGTCTCTCTCTGTGTCTCTCTGTCTCTGTCTCTCTGTCTCTCTCCACTCACTCGTCCTTCTCTCTCATCCTTCTCTCTGTCTCTCTGTCTCTCTGGTCCTTCTCTGTCTCTGTCTCTGTCTCTCTGTCTCTGTCTCTCTCTTTGTCTCTGTCTCTCTCTTGTCTCTGTCTCTCTCTGTGTCTCTCTGTCTCTGTCTCTCTGTCTCTGTCTCTGTCTCTCTCACTCTCTCATCCTTCTCTCTCTCATCCTTCTCTCTCTATCTCTCTCATCCTTCTGTCTCTGTCTCTGTCTCTGTCTCTCTCTGTCTCTGTCTCTCTCTGTGTCTCTCTGTCTCTGTCTCTGTCTCTGTCTCTCTCTGTGTCTCTCTGTATCTCTCTGTCTCTGTCTCTGTCTGTCTCTGTCTCTCTCACTCTCTCACCCTCTAGTCCTTCTCTCTCTGTCTCTGTCCTTTCAGGCACTGTGGATCGCAATGCTGTCACTGAAAGGTTATCATGTATATCACTTTACCTCCTTTCAGCTCTCAGTTCTTAGCCAGAGTGATTAAGATGCTAATAATTTATCATAATTTTTTTGGTTTGTTTTTTTGGGTCACACGCAGCAATGCTCAGGGGTTACTCCTGGCTCTGTACTCAGGAATCACTCCTGCCCATGCTCGGGGGACCATATGGAATACCGGGCATAGAACCCGAGTCAGATGCATGCAAGGCAGACACCCTTCCTTCTGTACTTTGTTTCCATCCCATAGCATAAATTATTTTTTTAATATTTTATTATACCACCATGAGATATACAATTCCAAAAAGTGTTCATAATTGGTTCTGAGTCATACATTGTTCCAGCACCCATCCCTCCACCAGTGCCCACATTCCTCCCACTCCACTCCCCGGCCTGCCTCTATAGCAGGCACCTTTTATTTTCCTCTCTCTTTCTCCCTCTCTCTGTCCCTATCTCTGTTTCTGTCTCTGTCTCTCTCATCCTTTACACATTGTGATTTTCCCTACAGACATTTAGGGTTTATCATGTAAGTCTCTTTGTGCATATTCAATGCTGAGTTCCTAGTCTGGCATTACCATTTCCCACAATTAGTAGAACACTTTGGTATATATTTATATCCCATTAATGAATGCAGTCATTCTATATCTGTCCTTTTCCTTCTGGCTAATTTTACTCAGCATGATAGTCTCCATGTCCATCCATTTGCAGGTGAATTTCATGATTTCATCTTTTTGACAGCTGCATAGTATTCCATTGTGTAGATGTACCACAGTTTCTTTAGCCAGTCCTCTGTTCTCGGGCACTTAGGTTATTTCAGAGCCATAGCATAAATTCTTATACTGTTTCTTTTTCTTTTGGATTTTGGACCACACCTTTTGATGCACAGGGCTTAGTTACCTGGATCTGTGCTCAGAAATCACTTCTGGTGGGGCTAAAGGGACCATATGGGATGTTTGGGATGGAATTTGGGTCAGTGTGTGTAACGTATGTGCCCTCCTGCTCCCGCTGTGATATCTCTTCTGCTCTGCTCAGTCTGTCTTTATTGTTTGTTTGTTTGGCTTCCATATGGTCCCGCGAGCACTGCCAGGAGTAACCATTGAGTGCAGAGCCAGGAGTACTCCCTGAGCATCGCCGGGTCAGCCACGTGCAAGGCAAATGCCCTCCCCGCTGTGCTATCACTCCGGGGGGCCCCTAAGTCTGTCTTTAAAACAGAAGAGACCAACATCAGCCAACATCAACAGGAGACTCGGAGGCGATGCTAAGGGTTCCCTTAGTGCCAGTTCCAGATGCGGTTGCTTGTGAAGAGATTAAGGAAAAGGTGGACAGGACCATTTTTTTAAATGCAAGTAGAGAAAAGCTGCTGAAGGAAGCAGAGTGGAGGAACAGGGTGAGAAATCTCAGCTTGCGGGTCACTTCATCCACCCCTACAGCCAGCGGGGCCAAACCCTCCCACCTGGTCTGCTCTCAGCCCAGTGGCCCGGATGGGCATCTAGTTAGGTTTCATTATTTGAGGCGCTTCCTAAGTTCCTGTGCTGTGTCTCCAGACTCCGCCTGTGTAGCTGATTTTAGAGCCGAGCCGCCCCACTCACTGCTTGGGGGAGGTGCCTACAGGAACATTCCGGTCAGTGCATGGCAGAGAGACCATACCACTGCCCTTCTTTTATTTTGATCTCCCTCTTTCTGCACTGGACCACATGAGTCTTACCGGCATCCCCCAAGATCTGCAGGCCCGAATCCGGGTCTTTCCCCTCTTGGCGCTCTCTCTCCACGGCCCTTCCCTCTGGGTACTGCATCTGCCTTCAGGTACTCTCGGACCCTCCACTATTTTATTTTTTCCCTTTGGGCTTACAGCCACCTCCTAGTTCTGCTGCTGTATTTGCGTGTTGTCTGTTTAGACAGTGCAAGGCCATGAAAGCAGGGACTCAGGCGAGCTTTGTTTTCAGCGGGGTCCCCAGAGAGCTTGGCATCTGGTACAAGCTCATTAAACATTTAATGAATGAAGGAATGAACACATTTTCATGTGAAAAATTAT